>MU004413.1:0-104405 GCA_010405375.1 Lophiostoma macrostomum CBS 122681 | reverse complement strand
CAGCAATAGACCCTGAGAGCGCATGGACAGCAGAGACGCCGCGTACTGTTAACTAGCTTTAGAAGCAAGCTCGCCTTATAGATAGCCTGCTTCGTCGCAGCTCACAGAGCCCTAGTACTCAAGCTATCTGCCAGCTTGCTAAAGGTTATTAAATTGCAATAAACTTGGCGACAATCCTTGCAGTTGAAAACAGGAAGCTTTAATAAGCTATGCAGCGTCGCTAGTGTAAGCAGCAGCAGCGGCGACAGTATATAGCCTCTGGAGGCGCTCTGCAGGCTTAGGAAGGTTAATTGCTTACTGCAGCAGTAGAAAGGGAGGCCCAGGAGCCAGAGCAGCCAGAGCAGCCACGTTGATAACAAGCACTACTAACGTGCAGCAAGTGCTATAAACAAGGCTATAAGAGGACTTAATGTACTAATAGATAGCGCGCATCCTATAAATTAATTCCTATTTTCTCCTATTGCGTGGTTGTTAAGCTATTGTGCAGCAAAGCGTCGCGATTTTGGTGGGGTGGGCGGATGACTGGTGTGGGCGGATGACTGGTGGAACACGTTATGGTGAGAAGCATCCACTGACTAAATTAAATCGGAAATAGACTTTCGGTGTCTCGATTTGCGGTCCTAGAGTGACCAATCTAGAGCTCCACGAAGTTAGGAATAACGTACCTGGCAAGCGAGCCGTCCAGGCAAGCGAGCCGTCCACCTCACCAACTTTCGCGACGCGTTAACTACTAAGTCTTATGGCTTGACCATCTCTACCTCAATTACCTTGCCCTGAAGCAGATATACTCCTTACTATCTTAGCTATTAATTAAGGTCAATTTTAGACTAAAAGACGCGCTACACAAGCCTTTAACGTACGCCGATCAACATTGCGCGACCAACGCGCTGGAATTTGCTCACGACGCGATTGCGAGCCGAATTCAAAGAAGCTTACTAAGCTAGAAGAGCAGGTGATTACTAGGTATATACTTGACCTAGATTCGCGAGGATTTATACTAACTCTAGGCGCTGTATAAGATATAGCGGATAAGCTGCTTACTAAGCGCGGCGCTGGTCAGGTCGGCGAGAAGTGGCCTAGGAACTTTGTCAAGCGGACTTCTAGCCTTACTACGCGATTTAATCGACCCTATAATTGTTAGCGAGCCCTCTGCGAGGATTTAGAGACTATTAGCGCCTGGTTTAACCTAGTAACGCGTATAAAGGCGACGTATAGGATCTGCAATAAGAACACGTATAACTTTAATAAGACAGGCTTTATAATAGGCAAGATATCAGCTTAGCTAGTAGTTACTAGCTTTAAGAGACGCGGCTAAGCAAAGGCAATTCAGCCAGGCAATCGCGAGTGGGTTATAGTAATCCAGGGCATCAATACTGCTAGATAGGTAATCCTACCCTTTATTATCTTTACTAGCTAGTACTATCTCTTTACCTAGTACTAGGAGGATATACTATATAATTAGTATATTACACTAAGTAAAAATAGCTAGACTACTAATAAGCTAGGAGTTATATAGCTAGAGTACTTTATTAAGTATATAAAGGATTGTCAAGTAGGCGTATAGCAGCTGCTAGTAATCGACGGCCATAAGAGCTACAGCTCGCTTAAATTCTAGGAGCTCTGTAAGGAGAATAAGATCTATACTCTCTATATACCGTTGCATTTATTATATCTCCTATAGCTGCTTAATATTAGCTACTTCTTACTGTTAAAGCGCGCGTATAGGTATTAGGTTAGCAGCCTAATCTGCGATTACATTAACCATATTACAAAGCTTAAGTTTCTACTAGCCTTTTATACTGCCTATAATTAGTTAATTATAAAGGAGAATATCTGCTTAAGCTTCTAAGGCGCTGGCTTAGTCCTATATAGTCTAGAGGCGGTGCTATTAAAGCTTAATGTAAAGCTTTGTACGCTGATACTACCTACACCAGAGGTTACCCTATAGGAAGCCAAAACACTAAGCAACGCGCGTAAGCTAGAGGCTTAGTTAACATTAATTCGCGATCGCATTTAAAGGCATAAGAGCTTGTTACCTGCTTCTCTCCTTGCAGCTGTTAACTAGCTTAAAAAAGGTGCTAAGGTAATGCTACATTTAGCAGCATTAATGCGCGATTAAATCGCGAGCCTTAAAAGAGTAAATAAAGCCACTATAACATGTAGGCAGCGTAAAAGAAAGCGAATTTAGAAGCAGGGCACCCTAATAAAGGCAGAAGGGGAGGAAATTATTGCTTAGAAGGACGTTAAGCAGTAGCTAGAAGGCGAAACGCGTCAAGGCAAGGCGTGATTAGGTGCAAGACGGCTCGCTTGCCTGGACGGCTCGCTTGCCAGGTACGTTACAGATAAATTCCAATGCGGTGCCATGCGTACTTCAATGTGTTCCTCCTCCCGCGTATCGATACCTTTCCAATAACATCGCATCAATTTGCTTGCTGGCTACGAACGATCTGTTCACGTTGTTGCAAGCTCCCACTTCATGATCTTTTTGAAGTGCAACGAGGAATGTCAGTCAACATTCCTAGAGGATTTCTGGTCCGAGCTCACAACATGGATGGCTCTAACTTGGTCATACGTCCTTGATCTATGTATCTGTTGGTCCATTGTTGTTTCACATTCCCAGTCAGAAGTGATGAGTTCCTACGAGGTATGTACTTACCAAACCTCATGAGTGTTGGAGCGCATAATGGCAGGATATGGCTATTCTGCTTGAAGCGTCGATAGTGCACACTTGATTCCTGACAAAGTTATCTATCGAAGAGGTCGATATTAGGATACACTTTACTGAACCGTTCCCCTCTTATCAACTGGCAAAGAGTCATTCTACGAGGCCTCATGTAGATACTGTTCATCATGTCCCAAAGAAGTAACTTCTAAAATCTCGAATAGTATTGAATGGATTAAGTTGAGACAGAAATAGCAAACTAGCCAATGAGATCTCGAACTAGTCGATAACGCCTATTCAGGCTAGCTGCATCATTGCTACTTCGGTATAAATGAGTGGAAGAAGAAGCATAGGAAAAGGTATTCCAAATGATGTGATAAAGTTATAATAATCAAGACAGATCCTATCACCACCTGGGCAATCGCTGAAACATTGGGTATAAGAAAAAGTAAAGAGTGTGATAGTCAATAAATGGGGAACATGAAGGTGTTGGTGAAGCGGAAGTCGTGGTCCCACCATTACCAGTGTTTGGGGCCAACATGTGTCCTTCCGAGTTTCGTATGAGAGTTGGAAAATGAAGCAAGGGATTTGTTCCGGGGAGAACAACTACTAAATGCAAAGGTTCAACTTTGGATCGATCGGGAAGTCCTTATCGCGCCGAAAGTAGAATCGATAACCACCCTGCAAGAACAACGGTTGGTGAAGACCTCCAGGGATGTCTTGATAGTAAAAAGACTCCTCGGAGTGTAGAATTTTGGCCAGGCGCGGCGCGGGTTCGTCGGCGCCGTAACCAAGAGTCTCGGGAGGTTTGCACACTAGAGCAGCAGGAACCTGTTCATTCTTCATCAGATCGCCGAGAATCTGACGCGCGGGATATTCAGGTTCTAGGCAGATGACCATAGTCTTCTTGTCAATCTCGAGAAAAGCCTGGGTAGTCTGCTGCTCAAAATATACAACCTGTTTTCCCGCTACCTCGATAGCTTTACCGAGCTTTCCGTCGTCACTCCACTGGTTGTTGGAGGGGTTGGTCATTTGGATGTAGACTTGAGGACTGAAGCCAAACGAAAATCGAGTCTCCAGAATGTAGTGAACAAAGACGTATCTGTCGAGCATCGGTAGGTCATACAGATCGTCGCCCCTGAGTTGCGATAGTCCCAAGACAACAACTTTCTCAAATGGTACGCATCGGTGGTAGTTGTCGTTAATGGCTGTATTGAGTTCCGGCAGATGCTGGAGAAAGGCGTTCGGTTGGTGTAAGGAATTCCAGTACCTTTGCAATTGAGCACGGCGGTAGTCCCAAGCAACATTATCCACTCTTGGGGGGACTGGAACAATATCGAAAGGGAGATCTGTCTTGGGGTTGATAGCCTGGTCCGCAAAAATACGCTGAGCTTGGCCGTACGATACTAACGTGATCTCGCGATCTTTTGCCTCTCCAACCGTGGCCACGGAGTAGACCTCTTCTTCGATGACGTTCTTCAAGCGGTAATGGCCATCGATTTGCCGGGTTTGTGGGTATAAGACATCGTGCAAGCGCTGAAAGCCATCCCGGGTATAAAGACATTTGACATTGCTCGTGTCCTTGTTACGAATAGTTATCCTTGCATCGACATATCCGAGTATTGCCTCGGGCGTATTCCAGAATGGATGTAAGCTCATGTTGACTGTAGCTCCAAGTGGGCGCAGAACAGATTTCAAACCAGATTAATGTGTGTGAGAGCCAACGATGTAGGAATAAGTGTATTCAAAGATGGTCGACACGACGTGCAGAATCTCAGGTTGCCAGGAGGTTTTAACTGTTTAATGTTCCCTGGAGACGAAGAGGGGTTCATGACTACCAATGCTTCCTGGTGGCTTTATATACTAATAAGTTGACTCATACCTCAGAAGCGATGGGCATGAGAGTCATCGTTTCTCTATGACTGTAGATGTGAGTCCAGAAATACATCACTGTTTCAGAACGCCTAAGCCTCTATCAACAAGCCGTGTACTGCCAGTTGACGGCAACGTAGGAACTCTGCTCGATTGGTCACACCTTGTCAATCCTTCGGGATGTGGGTCCAGTTCCCACGTGGTGTTTGATGATCTGCCGGTGCCCCGAATTCGTGCGACGACGCACAGGCCAAAGAGTGAAATCTGAGTCTGCATGCTCTGGTCGGCATGCTAATATCCACGTTCGTACACAGATATCTCGGTGCTTCGAAATCCTTCCAGTATGACCCATGAGGGCGACGTTTTGTGCGACTAAGCAGCGAAGTCTAACGCGTAGTTTACATGTGCACCGTGCAGAGTTAGAACAACGTTGACGCAGGGCTTACCCACTTCCATGGACGACGCGCTAGCCACCGATTTGACGGTAGTTGTGGCCCCAGCGAGCGTGTGGGTGACACCACGCCCTGAACGTGTGGAGACGCTCTAAGAAACACTTGGCATTGGTTGACGGTTTACCTGAAACGCACGTCTGCTTCTCGAAGAGGACATTCTCTCGAGCGCAAATAGTCGTGGGCCTTGAGCTTGAGCCACTGAGAACCTCATGGCATACGAATGTCTGCGCCCGAGAGGCATTGTGGATCAACTTGATCATCGCGATCTTCCCGCCGGTCCCAAAAGGCGTTGACGTTGATCTACCTATTGGACCATTAGTGCGTCAAGTGGTCCCTGCGTGCTTCCCGCCCTGTGACACTTACAGAAGCTTAGGCCAACATGAGGTGAACAACTAGGAAGAGTCATTATTACTTTGGAATACTCAAGTGCTGACTGCACCTGCGATCAGCGTCCGCGATATTCCAATTCGGCCACGCGGATCCCTCCTTGATGATCGACCCGCGTTTCATACACTGAGCATCATTAGCAGACGGACCCAGGACGTTGTTAGCGAGAACGAAATGTGGAGGTGGGTACGCACAGTCGGGTCGATAACGTCAACCCTCGATGACATACACCCGTGCCCAACGGCACACGGATCCACAGATCCCCTGCTACGCTCTTCGGTCATACGGTCATACCGGTATACTCATGGCGTGAGGAACAAGTCAAATTGCTTGATTCTTCATGGCATACAGTGGGCCCGGGGTATCAAAGATCGCTACCTTAGTGCTAACAAAAGTCGGGGTCAGCCCCGCCGTTTTCGTGCTCCCAGTATGGCCTGCGCCTGCAAGATACTGCGAGTTGCTGTTTGCGTACTTCAATCTATTGGTTTCACGACCGTTTTGAAGGGACTCAATTTTATGGAAAAGAACTCGAAGGTTTCGAAGACGCCGGCTCTGAGCTGTACAAAGAGAACTTGGGCTGCTCTTGCAAATGGCTAGTAGTGCGTGAGAAAGGGACAGATTCGAGTGAGCGCGGAAGTCTAGTACTGTGAGTAAACCTTCGCATCGGAGTAGCGAGAAGCAATCCGCCAGACTTCATTTGAGCATTGTCATGAGATGGCGAGAATTTTAGAAAGATGCTTCTGTGAATCGAAGTCGAAGTTGGGATGCTGACTAAACAGCACTATAGCCGTTTGGTCAGTAGTGCAGGACTGACCTCGATGAACCTTGCCCCTGCCAAGTCTACATCCATTCTTGGATGAAGGGTCATACGTTGCGGGGTTTCTGGAATTATAGAGCTGGGTCATGCGCGTTAGTCCCATACAGCAACTCTCCACAGATTCTAGGCTCGCATTCCTCGTATATATCCACCTCATTGCTGCCTAGTATTTAGCTTTCGAGTATATCTTGGCCGCAGCGCGAGATTGTCTAGTAGTCTTCAACATGCTATATCCCGCTTCGTATATTGTCGAACCTCAACCGGGGCATTCACATTCGCACACGATAATTCTTCTCCATGGACGAAGTAGCACCGCTGAAGTTTACGCCAGTGACCTGTTTGCCCTTAAGACGACCGACCTAGCCAAGAATCTCCCCTCACATTTCCCAAATTTCCGGTGGGTTTTCCCTGATGCCGGAGAGCGGTGGTGCATTGCGTACAAAGAGGAGCGATCCGCATGGTGCCACACGTACTCTTTGCAAGACATGAGCCTCAGACAGGACCTGCAAGTGCAGGGTCTGAGAAACGGTGTCTACAGGATCGAGGATATAGTCCACGAGGAAGTGGAGCGTCTGGGTGGCCAATCTCAGAGGGTGTTCCTGGCAGGGTTCTCGATGGGATCAGCAGTAGCGCTATGGTCGATCTTTACAGGTGCCGCATTCACAAGCGGAAAGCTCGGGGCCTTTCTGGGGCTCAGTGCCTGGATGCCCTTCACCCGAGAGGCTATGGTTGCCTTGGAGCAACGAATCCCGACCGCTACGCATGCAGCGCATCTCAAGAGCCTGAGCGTTACTTTCTTAGACATTCTTGGGATAGACTCTTTCACATCCTGCGAGACCATTCAGAAGTCCATACTGGAGATGCTCGCATACTTGGGCCACGGAACCGATGTACGTAGATCCACCCTCCTTGATCGCGGTCCCCGAATAACATATTTATAGGACATCCCTGTCAGCGTATCCTACTGTCGCGATCTTACTGGGATATTGAGGTCCCTGAAGGTTCAATTGGAGACTCGAGAGTACATTGGGGCGGAAAGAGAGGGTCACTGGGTGAAAGAGCCGGAGCAGCTGGATGATGTTGTGACGTTTCTCAGAACTTTGATGAATGATACATCGTGGGGCGGACTTGGATGAGTCCACGGATTCTTAGATTATACCACCTCCATGGGAGATCATGGGACTAAATACTTCTAGCAAGGCTTGCCTGCTTCAACATCTACAAAGCGTAGCGTTGAGTAGAGCTCGAGGTTTGCTCAGTACCAGTGTGCATCGTAGGCGTAGTTGAATGCCTGGCCCCGCATCTATCTTCTTTGGCGAGACGCGTATCATCTTGTGTATGGCGTCGGATCTTCCTTGGCTGTCGCGTTGCCCCTACTGGAAACCGTTTCTTGCTACTGCAGATTGTGCATGTAATTTCGTGCACATCTGCCCATGGTTTTCTTTGGTCTTTACTCTTGTTCTCCAAAGCGTGAGTTGCGGTTTTCCCAGGTATGAGAATAGCGTCGCATGATTTGCAGATAGAACGCTTCAAGTCCGGAGACAGTCGAATCTGGCCTTTGTGTGACACAGACCTGAGATGGGCACCCAGCTGCAGTGCGAGGGCTGAACAACCTGTGGCAGATGCAGAGTCAGAAGCCTTGATTCCTGATCCAGACGATCTTAGATTGCCAGCAGATGGGTGCAAAGTCAAGTAGCTAGCTGCTTGATATAGAAAGGTCGTCCGGGCATGAAGATGCCTGTTTGGGACACCCTTTTTCTTGGGTGGTTTCTCCTTGCCCATTTCACCCTTTCAGATCACGTCTCAGCAATCTTCTTGGGTTGTCTGTTTGTCGATCCGCACTTTCAAGCGCGGCTATGCAGCTAAGGCCGTTCGCAGTGAGGAGGAGGAGTGAAAGTCAAGCGAGGGCGCGCACCAAAACTGTGAGATGTTCGCCCGTCAGCAACGCATTAGGGCTAGCGTGTCTTGGCCTGCGATTTTACTTCTACGTCGCGGCTGTGTCCCTCACCACCTCCTCCACCTCGACATCATCCCCCACCCCCGCCAGACCCACTTCCATCTCCTTCAACAACTTCTCAGCTTCGCTCTTACCTCAAGCACTCCGCGCCTCTTCACTAGGCTTTTCCCTTGCGCGTCCACCAGCTCCCCGTCCGCGCACCCAAGGCCCCATTTGTTTGGCCGCCTGCTTTACGACTCTACCTCCGGTCTGTCACTCACCACTGCAAGACTTTTCTACTACTCGAATCGCGTCAACCATGTCTCACGAGGAGGACCTCATCGACTACTCCGATGAGGAGATCCAGCCCACCGAGGCGCCAGCAAACGGCAACGCCGCCGCCGCAAAGGGCGACCTCACAGTCGGTGGAGGCGGCGACAAGAAGGGCAGCTATGTCGGCATCCACTCTACGGGATTTCGCGACTTCCTGTTGAAAGACGAGCTCGTCAGGGCGATCACGGACTGTGGCTTCGAACATCCTTCCGAGGGTTAGTCTAATCATTCCCCTCAGCCTTCTATCCACCTCAAAGCGTCCGTCCATCCCAGAAGGTCACCGTTACATGCCGACGACACGTTATCGATGCACGACTACATGTACCGAAGCGGGAATATCTATCACAGCAAACACACGTGTAGCCAGGTCATCGCTGTGATGATCGAAAGCGCGTCGATGTTGCATTATCCAAGCTTGTTTCGAGTTCCTGGCCTCTGGGCTGAGAATTTGAAAAGAAAGAAGGGAGCCTGTCTATCTACTTGTTAGCATGGCAGTGGATGATGAAAGTGCCATGCGAAGCCATGCGCATCAACTGGATATTCCGCGGTTCTCGTGGTCACGAAGAATTACTCAAGATGGACGGACGCTTTTCCCTTGCCGCATCGTACACGCGACCGTTTTTAGATGTCGTTCTAACATGGTCTTTTGTTCCACAGTCCAACAAGTCACCATTCCTCAAGCCATCCTTGGTAACGACGTTCTTTGCCAGGCCAAATCCGGTCTTGGAAAGACTGCGGTCTTCGTGCTTGCTACACTCCAACAGATGGACGAAAAGCCAGAGGCTGGAGTCGCTACGGTCCTGGTCATGTGCCACACCCGTGAATTGGCCTACCAGATCAAGAACGAGTACGCACGCTTCGCCAAATTCTTGCCAGATCTGAAGGTCTCTGTCTTTTATGGTGGTACTCCTGTTCAGAAGGACATTGAGATACTCTCAAACAAGGACACGCATCCGCACATAATCGTCGGGACCCCAGGTCGCATCAACGCTTTGGTGCGCGACAAGAAACTGCGACTTTCTGGCCTAAAGCACTTCGTTCTGGACGAGTGCGACAAGATGCTCGATCAACCGGGTGAGTTTCAGACAGTTTCTCCTTTCTCACAACGCCATTCTGACCACTTGCAATAGACATGAGGAACGATGTCCAGGGCATCTTCCGCGCTACACCAGCTCACAAGCAGGTTATGATGTTCTCTGCTACCTTGGCTAAGGAGACGCGAGCCATCTGCAAGAAGTTCATGCAGAACCCCCTGGAGATCTATGTGGACGACGAGAAGAAGTTGACCCTACACGGTCTGCAGCAGTACTACATCAAGCTTGATGAGCGTGAAAAGAACCGGAAGCTGAATGATCTCTTGGACTCGCTTGAGTTCAACCAGGTCATCATCTTCGTTCGCTCGACTCTACGTTGCACGGAACTAGACAAGTTGCTTCGTGAGTGCAACTTCCCGAGTACCGCGGTCCATTCCGGGATTGGCCAGGAAGAACGGTAGGTTCCTTTCTCCTCCATTTCTTCGATCAAGTCTAATATTGTCAAGTATCAAACGGTACAAGGAGTTCAAAGAATTCCAGACTCGTATTTGTGTATCAACAGACATCTTCGGTCGTGGCATCGATGTTGAGCGCATCAACGTAGCCATCAACTACGACATGCCTGACAAGGCTGACTCGTACTTGCACCGTGTCGGTCGTGCTGGTCGCTTCGGTACCAAGGGTCTCAGTATCTCGTTCGTCAGTAGCCCCGAGGACGAGGAAATCCTGAAGCAGATTGAATCGCGCTTCGATGTTGCTCTTCCGTAAGTTATCTCCCAGAGTGTGCTCAAGTCCATGCTGATGGTCGTGTAGTGAGTTCCCCGAGGATGGTGTCGACTCTGGCACATATATGGACAACTAAAAACCGAGCACCTTGCTCCATTGGTTTCTTTGGGTGTCTGTTTGGCAACATTTCCTTTGCGCCACCTTTCCATGCACTCTACGATGCTGCCGTCTGGTCGTGGTCTGAGGCAACACCCAGGTCTGATGGCGAAAAAGTTCCAGGTCGGCGTTGGGTTGGAACGGAATAAACTAGATGTGTAGCTGCAAACTGGCGGAGGCACGTTCACCACGAGAGCTCCTTCTTCTGCCACCAGCTCCTGTCATTTTCTTTGCTAGGCACGGTTTGTGGGATCATTCAGAGAAATGCAGCTTAGTTGATTTCGCAAACGTGGTGCACATTCGGGAAACATTGACAGTGAAGATTCAGGACCGGTGCCTCTCCCTATGCAGGTTAATGAAAGTGAGGTTACATTCGCCGCATTATGTGTCACTCTCAAACTCATTACGCAGGCGGGTTTTGCGAGGCTTGCGTATACTGTACCAAGTCTACGAAGTTGGCAGCATGCCTGTCGAAACCGAGAGCCCGAACACCGTGTACAATATACCTCAAATCACGGGCATCATCTGGTGAGAACGTTGCGTGGCAGCAAGGTAAGTCCTAGCCTAGACCCTGAACGGGCAGCACGATTTACACCGTTGGCTCGCCTGTCGTGAGCGTCAGGTGCAGACTCGATGCCCCTTTCCTCATTTCTCGATGCCTGATATGGCTTAATAGGGACGTTATATAGGCCAGCAAGTGAGAAGATCCGGCAGTGAAGCCGATGCAGGTGAGATGCGGTCCAGGATGGCTCGGGGCCATTTGGAAAACCAAAAATCAAGAAATCAAGATTGTCGAAAGGGGGCGTGCATATGGGATGATAGCCCTGGCGCGTCGCCAAACGGTAAGGTTGCGGATGTGCTCGGATGCCTGCTGACATGTTCGGGCTCCGGGGGTTCGGGGGCTGGGTTTGAGTTTGAGACTGCAAATGGGTCGGGCTAGCGAATAGGAGATGGAATAGTGAAGTTGCGCAGCAATAATTATTAGGGTCTGATATGGGGGTCATAGCATGCTGCTTTAGCCGGAGGATGTTGGCGAGATGAGAGAAATATCAAGAAGAAGTGTACGATTGGTCAAAGAGTGGTGCGTAGTTTGTGCCTCCGTGGCGTGACGGTGTTGAAGCATTCAGCACTTTCAGAGCTTAACTTGAACTGGACAACTGTGGATTGAGGTATCTGAAGGCTTGGCGCAAGGCGGAAGCTCGACAGGGATCTGTATGATTCGCCGATCAGCGGAGGGTACCACGGGCGCTTGTCTGGGAAAGGAACACCTATCGACGGGCCACTGACACTGTCGGCAGTCGCGCGCCTCAAAGGACAAAAAACAGATTGCCATTGCGGCCCGCGAGTCGAAGCCGGTGCGAATCGTTGAAGGGGAGGCGAGAGAAGGCGGAACGCCAGCGCCACTGTCAGGAACGCGCACTCGGTTGTGAGAAATTGGGCAAGGATTCGAGGCCTCGCTTGGCGCGCGTCAGGCTGAGAGGCGTCGAAGGCTTTGGTTAGCAGCTCGTGTTGTTGAACGATTAGGGAATGTTGTCAGACCATTTGCCATGATCTTCTTGAGTATTGGTGATAGAGGTACTTCTTGGGAGGCAGCCACACCAAACACGTGGAAGGATCCAAGCTATCCTTTTCGTGAGGCTCGGCACAGCACATATCTATGGAGTGATTCGTATCGCTGTGTGCCTGGTCGTGGCAACGATATCGCCTAGGCTAATCGGCATAGTGCCCTGATCTTCAAGAGTCTATTTCCGGTCACAGAGCTACCGGCTACCGAATCGACGATGTGGCACGAGGCAAGCAAGGCCTCGAGTATCTGCATCAGAATGCTGCTTTTCTAATTTCCCCATGCTTCTAGAAGTGCAAATCTTGAGGCAGCTGCGGACCAATGGCTTGGTTGCGATGAGCTCCGCGGGAACTGGTGTGATGAAAGGAGACCATATCCTTGCTGCGTGTGTATATCTCGTGCGGTTATCCAACGCTCTTGGGACATGAACGAGTAGCAGCGAGGGCCTGTGACTGAAGATTGAGTGGTCAGGATCATTATGCAGGGCTGTTTGTTAAGTAATGACATTAGACGTTGCCCTTGCGCGATTATGGAGGGCGAGTTGAGACGCGTCGCAGCGGAATCCTGGCAAAGACGCAATACCAAACCACGAGTATGATGACAATTGCATACCGTGGATTGCAGGTTCGTCCGGCGCCTGAGACCTCGCCGCTGTCAAAGTCGTGGCTAGTCTGTGGTTCGGAATAGGAGTAATTGTGGTGGCCGGAACTTTGAGAATCCGGAAGCGAACACGAAACTCTGGGGTTGGTAGGGGACAAGCAAAACGAAAATCCCAGGGCTCATCAGTTGCCACCTCCGCGAGACTCCAGGTGTTCGTTTAGCAACCGACGTTTCAATTGCTGCGGAGGAACATTGTGTGGCAAAGTGATGTGTAGAGAGTTGTCTGAAGTAGGTGGTAGGCTTTGGAGCTAGCGGACGTTGAGGTGTGAAACAAGCAATTGCCACCTGGGATGGAAGGATCCCAGGCAAGTGCCACGTGACGACACACTAGGTCCTGCCCAGGTGCTATTCGGAGTATTCCTTGAGAGTGTTTATACGACTGTACGACAATACGAGCGGGCCGTAGCCGGGTAGGATAGGAATACCGGTCTGCCGTAGAAGGAAAACCAACGGTTCCGGACGCTGTCCCCCGCCATCTACATAGTATCGATAGCGACACAAATTCGACGTAGAGAAAGAAGTTAGGGGAACAAACATTGAATCCTCTGGTGGTAAGCAAAGTGTGCATCTCTTGGCAAGGTTTCCCGTCCTGGCCCAGGCCGATGGCGAAAAACCCAAAGAGAAGGTGAAGACGACAATCGATAACAATCGGCAGTCGTAAATTAAGATGATGCGTGCGTTGATTACAGGCATCATAGAGCTATTATTACTTTGCCAATTGATAGGTCTTTCAAACTCAGACTCGCAGGTTGTTGTGCAGCTTGGTTTACCGTGTGTATCTACATAGGATTACAGTCCAAGTCTCCACACGCCGACGGTCCCCGTTCGCTGGGTATGAGCTGATCTGCGCGGCGGTACTGCGGTATGGAGCTGTAAGCTCGGGACGGTTATGACAAGTGTTGAGCAGCTCCTCGTCTAGGCATTCGCTGGCCTGCACCGGCGCTCCATGTGCCGCTGTGTAGTACAGTAGTAGGGCCAAGAAAAGGGGGCCGGCACACCAGCGTTTATCAGTCCTGTCAGGCGTCGTAACTAAGACCACAGAAGCTGCTTGTGAATATGTTTCAAGCACTGCAGACGAGCGCAGCGGAACGGGTTCGTGAAGAAATTAATAGCTCCAAGAATTGAATGCCCGACCGCATGTATCTGGAACAGGGCTCATCCCGTACGCGACAGTGACAGGCTCCTGGAGAGGATTTTCCAATGGCGCGGACATTGCTCCCGCACGGACGATGAGATGACGAGATGATGAATTGGCGGCGAGCGACCGCAGCAGCGTCTTGGCTGTGGCCCACTTCCATGGAGCTTCCTGCCGGCGCGCGAGAGAACGGTCAACGTCAGGATCCTGGACGCTGCACAGCCGTTGATTGAGATTACCTATGAGCTCCGGAGAGCGGTGTTGGGCACGTGTGGGTGCGGCCCAGGCGCCGCGTCTACGATGCATGGCGGAGGGCATTCTCTTGCGAGGGCGCACAAGGAGCTGCAGGCTGCGCACTCGCTGCTGCGGTGTTGAGTCTGTGGTCGTCCAGGACGATAGGCGGGTTGCTCAGATCCTTTTGGGAACGTGGGAGCCCGGCAGCACGCAGCAGCAGCCGCAGACGGATCTCCATATCGGGCGGGCGGCCACGCAAGCAGAGCTCGAATTTGGCCAGCCTGGGCAGCCTTCCGGGCCAGCAGGAAGAGCGGGTGCGCCGGGCGTAGTCAGTGCAGGCTCTGATAGCGGACTGTCGAGGCTCACGGCAGCGCGTGTTGCTCGCATCCAGAAGCGTACGCGGCGGCTGGGTCTGCAACCAGCCAGAGGCAGTGCGGGCGCGCTCACGTCTCGCCAGCACGCGCAGAGCACGCAACGTAGGTACTGTAGAACCGAGTCGCGCTCCAGGTAGACAGCTGCGTGCATACACTGTACAGCACACTTACAGCGGCGGCGAAAGCGGGCCCCGGGGCATCAGATCTTCATAATCGCAGGCGGCGATAGCAGCACAGCCGTCCGCTCGTCCTCATTCGGCGGCCCTAGCAGCGTAGCGAGAGCGCGGGCGTGCCAGGAACCCAGCGCGCGAGCAGGCAGGCCAGCAGTGGCACATCGAAAAAAAAAGCCAGAGCTCCCAGCAGAGATAGCACAGGCTCATCCAAAAACCCGCGACGCTCTCCTGGTCGCGCGCTCTGCTCCTGCTCTCTCCTCTCTTGTCTCTTCCCCCCCCTTTCCCCTCCGCCGCAACTCGCCCAGCCCTCCTCTCACCACCCCCCGTGCCGCTGCCGCCCTGTCCTGCCCATATCTCTGCGCTGCTACCTTGACAGCTTCCGCTCGCTTCGTGGCACTGGACCGGTGGCACAACACAGCATAACAGCGCCCCAAGTGCGGCTTCCCTAGGCCGGCACGCCCATTCGTTGCAGCTGCCAGGCAGTTCCCGCAACCACCGTTGAGACACACCTCGTCTTCTGCCTCTCCGCCTTTTTTGCTCCCCACGCCTCTCTTTTATCGCCGCTACATGTCGACGCAGTAAAACGTGTCGCCCGGCCGCCGCACGCTCGTTCCCCCGGTTTATCTTAATCCATAATTACGCTGCCCGCCCTCGCCGAGCCGCTCCGCGCGATCCTGCAGCTCCAGCGACGCGGCCTCGACGCCAATCTTTGGCTCTCCTCACTCCCGCCGCACCTGCGAGTCTCGAGCGTCCCCCGACGACAACAACACCACCACCACCACCACCACCGCTGACGAACCTCTGCCATGGCTCCGGCGGTCCCGCGGCTGCGAATCCTCTCAGGTGCGTGCTGCTGCTCTGCGCTGTTGCGCGGCGGCTTGCGGGCAGCTCGTCGCTCGCTGGGTCACCCGGCTTGTGACGAGTGCTATCTCTGCCTCCGCCGCCGATAGCGAACCTCAGCCTCCTCTCTCTTTCACTTTCTGCTCGGCTGCCCCATCCGCAGCTCCCTTGTGCTATCGGACCAAGTTGTGCTGACTATGTTGTGTGCAGTGGGAGGCAATGGCACCTCGGCGTTCCTGTCATGGCGTCTCCAAGCCACCAATGCTTGCGACGTGACGCTCGTGTGGAAGAACGGCTTCGAGAGCGTCGCCCAGTACGGCATCTCGTTCAAGTACGTCTCGCACCTAGCCTGCCTGACTGTGCAATTGCTGACGATTGCGCTAGGTCCTCTCTGTACGGTAATGAACGCTTCAAGCCATATTCGGGTACGTCACGAACGACAGCTGGCATCCGGGACCGCGCCGCTAACGTGAACCACAGTTGTCCGAACCCCAGAAGATGCCGCCCATTCTTCGAAACAGCCATTCGACTACGTGCTCCTTTGTATCAAGGCCCTGCCCGATGTATACGATATCGCCAACATCATCGAGTCCGTCGTCTCGCCGCAGCACACCTGCATCCTTATCAATACCACACACAGTCTAGGAGTCGAGTCGTACATTGAACAGCGATTCCCGACCAATGTAGTCTTGTCATTGGTATCGGGTGCAGAGGTTTTGCAGCTCGCCACGAGCGAGTTTGAACACAAGGGCGCGACGGACATCTGGGTCGGCCCGACTAACACGAATGCTTCTATCCCCCTGCAGATTCAATCCGACATGGCCGAGGCCCTCGCCATGACTTTGAGTTCTGGGCAGGTTGACTGCAAGGTGTCACAAAACATTCGTCAACAACAGTACGAGCGGATGATTGGGTAAGTTTCATATCCTCACTCGCCTACTGCGCCACCTGTTAACATCCTCACCAAGACCCATTTCTTTCCACCCCGCCAGCGTGCTCTTTGAAACGCCAAACCACGCAGAATTAATAGAGAAGGTCGGAGTGCGGCCGTTAATAACAGGTGTAATGGATGAGCTTTTGTCGCTCGCCAAAGCTCAAGGGTGCACATTCCCCAGCGACTTCCGAGAAACCACCATCCAACAAATGGTCTTACCTCAGACTGACCACAGCATAATGTATCGGGATTTTGAGCGAAAAGCTCCGATGGAAGTGGAGACCTTTCTCGGATCCCCTCTCAAGCTGGCACAAGAAAGCAACGTCGCTATTCCTCGCATCGAAACCTTGTATGCGTTGCTGCATCACATCAATATCATCAACCGGACACGACCGGTTGCGGCACCTACGCCTTCGCCTTCTAACGGAGTAGCACCACCCCCTCCTCCACCGCGGATGTCCTCGGCTCCTATGCCAAGAGGGCCTCCAAACGCAATGATGAACGGTAACGGGCCTATGATGAACGGCAACGGGCCAATGAAGGGCGGACCCCGCCCTGGAAGCCGAGCACCATCGATGACTGGCGGGCCCCCAATGATGCGCAGAGGACCCCCTCCAGGTCAGATGAATGGCTATCCGCCCAGACAGATGAACGGCAACGGGTTTCCGCCAGGTGGTCCCCCGGGCCAGAGGAGACCTTCGTTCGACGAAAATAATCTTGAAGAGTTCAGTCACTTGATGTTGTACGACCAGATGGATGAGGGTGCACCTGGCAACTACGAGAACGGCGTTCCTGGCAACGACATCACCCTTCGAGAGCGGGAACTCATGCTCAGGCAGAAGGAACTTCAGTTAAGAGAGCAGGAGCTCAACATGCGTCGCGGCCCTCGGCGACCACCACCTCCCCCTTCTCAGATGGGGGGTTTTGATGAGGACGACGATGAGGACGACTTCTTCGACCCGATGGCCGCCCGCGGGCCGGGTCCAATGATCGACCCCGACAACTTCGACATGATGAGTGTTACATCCCGCCGTACCCGCAAGATCCCCAGCGCCAGCCAGATTCGCAAGAACCCCGAGATGATGGGCATGGGTCAAGGCGGTGGCGGCGGCCCTGGACAACAAGGTCGTTCTCGCAATCCCTTCACTCGCCCAGGATTAAACAAGAACCGGACTAGCGCAAGAATGATGCAGGACGTTCCAGGTCTTCACGATTCCATCATGAACAATCCTCTCTTGGGCTACTCGTCGAATCGATATGGCAATGTAGACAGAGGAGAGATGGGCCAGCAGTCGAGAGCCAACTCGCTAACAGCTGCCCGTCTAGACGAATTGCAGCAAGGAGGTGGTGGCTATGGTGCGTATCCTCCCATGAGTCGCCGCACCAGTCAGTCCCCCGGGAACCCGCTCAGTCCCGGTCCGAGACCTAATGGCCGCCCATCACCGCCCAACGGCTTCGCTCCGAATGGAATGCCGCCGAACGGGATGCCACCCAACGGGCGTCCCTCTCCTCCGGGTATGAGGCAGCCCGTCCCACGACACCCGCCTGGACATGGAAACGCAGTGGCACCGCAGCAGATTGAGCAACACTCTGGGGTGAGCAATTTAAACCCGCCCAAATCACGTCCACAAGTCAGGTCATTAACAGGTTCTGCTTCCGCCAGCGCGGGGAGTGGTAGCAGCGGCGCTAGCGGTCAGCTAGATATCTCCGAAAACTCTAGCCAGAGCAGTTTAGGACCTCGTCCTCCCCTAGGCGTTCGGTAGAAGGGTCGATCTTTTCCATTTTCCGGGCATTCGAATTGGAGTATGTGGGAATTTGCATCATCATCGCATACGATTTTGGGGGGACCCTTGCCATAAGATCATCTATGGATTCGACAGCTGGGGCTCCCGTACCACCTATACCTTTCTTCTCAACCGTCTTATCTGCTGTTGACGGCAGCTATCCATCCACGTCGGGCTTCCCTACTCACACTACTCTTCTCGAACACGAATACAGACGGAAGCTTGATACAGCTCGACTCAAGATTATCGGTGGTTGAGGGGTTTTAATGAGCTGTCGAATGATGCCTCGGGGCAGATTGGCAGGTAATTAATGATGCACAATAGAGGATGGACCAGGAGGACATTTGCACGTACACAGACCGACCTTAGTGCAAGGCCGTTCCCTTCAGGTTTCCTTGTTTTGGTCCTTACCGTACATACTGTAGACGTTTCAACGGCGACGTCGTTTTGTTTCTTTGATACTGGCTGCCCGCTAATATTTCTTTGCATGGGCTGCACAGTGGGGTTGGGTCCTGTTCCTGTTAGGATATCTCGATACATGTCTTTGGCTTTGGCTTTGGGCATCATCTGAAGAGTGTGGAAGACGGCTATTCTCTAGTGCTGTGTTGGTCGGAGCTAACAGAGCGTGTACTATCTACTCGTATTCTTGGGCGGGCGAAGGCGAAAATTAGTCTTTGGGGGTGAAGAGGTGGTCGTGGCAGAGTGGGCGATGAAGCAAGCGGAGAGGCACTCTTTGTAGCAGTGGTGGAGCATACATAGCTGGGCGGAGCAACAAAAGAAACGTTCCTTTTGCATGAAGCTTTGGTGCATTTGGGCGTGGTTTTCTTTGCAGAATGGATGCGTTGTACCCAATGTTGCTTGAGCGCGCTCTGGTGAAGACATACATGATGCTTGATCCCGTGTTCGGTCAAGGGCGTCTGGGACCCCAATCGTGTGTGAAGCTTCCCCTGTCACGGCAGCTAAGATTATCGTGAGGGGCACCTACCCCAGGATAGCCCTGGTGAGGAGTGCTGGAGGGGAGGTGCACGAATGGGTCCTCTTGGTCCCGGGCTCTTGGGGTGCTTCAGCCGCCGACGTAGAGCTTCGTGCGGAGAAGACGGAGGGCTGAGTGGCTGGACGTCCGTCTGGGCATTTTGAACGGAGACTTGGGCAAGTGTCTCGATTGATTGCCAGGGCCCCGTCTGGTGCGGGAGGCGCTAGAAGTGTCACGCACTGGACATGCGGGCAGCTGCCCCTTTGAGCCCCCCGCGGCTCGAATGAACGCTGCTGTGCTTCCGTGCCTCATATGGTGGGTGGTTGACCCGTCACGCTCTTCCTGGCTTCTCCTGCAGGCGCAAGAGCCATTGCATAGTACGTACCTCGTCGAGCGGAGCCCATGCCCCTCCATAGGCCAGCCCGACGCCAGGAGCCCGACCCCGCGCCTGCCAAAACCATCAGCACGACCGCGGGCGAGCTGCCCGCCAAAGCCAACTGTGCTCCCAACCCGCGCCAGGCCGTCCTAAAGAGCCCGCCTGCTCCTCCTTCTACTTCTCCTCGCCGTCGCCGTGACACTGCGCGTTCGTTGTCGTCGACCCACGCTATCTTCAGTGTCCTGGTCGTGTTGCTCGTCCTCGCCGCCCAATTCCTCGCCCCGCGCCTCCCACACGAGCTCCTCAAGCTCTCCAAGACCACGCAGCATTGGCGCGCTGCATCGCCTGAGACCACGCCTCGCGATCCCCTTCTCTTTAAAAATCCGCCGACCTGCCCCAGGCCCGACCAGCAGGTCGAGTTTAAGGGAACCTTCTACAAGGAGCACGATCGCAGCATGGCGCTCGTCGAGCAGGCCAAGCGCGTCTCCAACGAGTTCGACTTTGACGCGGACCATGTCAGGAAGGCTGTCAAGGAGTTCATACGGGAGATGGGTACGTCAGGAGGGCTCCGACCTGCCATTGAGTCGCTGACGGGCTGTAGATGAGGGGCTACACACGACGGGCACAGAGCTGAGCCAGATCCCGACGTATGTCACAGCAGTGCCCAATGGGACTGAGAAGGTACAATTGGACGGCATCCGTGTGTAATTGAGTCGAGCGTCTCACATCTGATAGGGCCTCTACATGGCGGTCGACCTTGGTGGCACCAACTTCCGCGTCTGCTCCATCCAATTGCACGGCAACACGACCTTCTCGCTCACGCAGAGCAAGGTCGCCATCCCACGCGAGCTCATGGTCGCAAAGACGTCCACAGAGCTCTTCTCTTTCCTCGCGAAGCAGATCGAAGCCTTCCTCAAGGCTCACCATGAAGACCACTATTTCTCGCACATCAAGCGAAGAGAGACCGGAGACAAGGCGACAGAGGAAGAGATATTCAACCTTGGCTTCACCTTCTCGTTTCCAGTACAACAGATTGGTATAAACAAGGGCTTGCTGATGCGCTGGACCAAGGGCTTCGACATCGATGACGCGGTCGGCAAGGACGTGTGCGCGTTGCTACAGACTGAGATTGACGCCCTGCACCTCCCCGTACGAGTCGCAGCACTGGTCAACGACACGGTCGGGACTCTGATGGCGCGCTCATACACATCACCTGGCAAGACTGGCACGCTGCTGGGTGCTATCTTCGGCACTGGCACCAATGGAGCGTACGTGGAGAAATTGGACAAGGTGACGAAGCTCACAAGCAGCAATGATTCTGGTGCGTACGACAAGTCGACTGGAGAAATGATTGTAAACACAGAGTGGGGGTCGTTTGACAATGCTTTACGAACGCTACCCAACACTCCTTATGATACCGAGCTTGATGCCAAGTCCGTTAACCCGGGGATCCAGATGTTCGAAAAGCGCATCTCGGGCATGTTCCTGGGCGAGATTCTTCGTCTCGCCATCGTTGGTCTGCTCAAGGACCCGAAGCTCCCTTTCCTACGAGACGAGCATTCCGCACAGAACGATGTGCATAGTACTACTCAAATTCACGACGACAGCCCCATATACAACCAGTGGGGCGTCGATACCAGCTTCCTAAGCATCTGCGCCGGAGATCACGGTCCGAGCTATCAGATCATAAAACAGACCCTTGATAGAGATTACGGTGTGAGCGCCGTGAGCGCCGAAGATGCAGAGGCCATTCGTGAGATTGCAGGAGCCATTGGAAAGCGTGCAGCGCGGCTTGCTGCTGTTGCTATTGCGGGTATCGTCATCAACACGGGGCGGCTGAACTCACCGACTGCTGGTGCGACGACGGAGCAGAAGGAGGGCATCGCACCTCCGAGGGGTACCGTCGAGTCAAGTGGTAAGGGAGACATTCCAGAAGAGGATATCATCGACATAGGCGTCGATGGATCCTTGGTGGAGTTCTACCCGGGCTTCGAAGACCATGTTCGACAAGCGCTGAGGGAGGTTGAGGAGATTGGAGAAACGGGCGAGAAGAGGATTAGAATCGGTATCGCGAAGGATGGGTCTGGAGTTGGCGCTGCGTTGATAGCGCTTGTGGCTGGTAGGGTGGCGACGGGAAATTAGAGAATCTAAATGGAGGGAGGGTACCGAATATTTGGAGGCATGTTATGTCGGTGTAGCTACGCGATATTTCGGTGCTGTGTAATTTGGATTAAGAGGGTAAGAAAGTGATGGGGAATTGGGTACATTGTAGGGGGGTAACATGAGATTATACTTCTTGTAGCTTTTTGCGAGCAATAACAATTTTGAGATCGTTTCAAAAGTATCACAGCTTATATCATAAGTATAATCGTGTTTACTATGCTCTTACGACTGACTTTAGAGGTTGCTGGGTATTCAAGTAGTCTAGCTGTCGCCCCGTATTACACACCGCCTACATCTATGACGCACACCAACCCAACGGTTCCCCTCGGCTGCCTGCCGTCCAACTCGCGCCCCACTCCACAGCGTCCACCTGTCACCGCGCTCTTTTCAAAATTTGAGGTGGCGAGCTTTGTTGTACGTGCTTAGACTGGTAATTACTATCTTATATATATTATGTAGCACGCCAAATTTACTATAATCAAACAACAAGCCCGGCTGGCACAATTGGTTAGCGCGTGAGACTTTTAATCTCAAGGCTCTGGGTTCGAGTCCCAGGTCGGGCGTGTGAGATTTCTTTTTGTCTGTCTTTTCGTTGCGGAGGGAAGGGGTGGTTGGTTGGAGGGTGTTGTGGGTATGCTTTTTTGCGTGGTGCTTGGTGGCGAGGGAGGGGTTGGTTGGAATGCAGGGGTTTGCGCTGAGGTGGACTTGGGACGGACTATGGTAAAAACAGATGGCAGATACTGGGTGCTGAAGATTCATCTTTGAGTGTTTTCTTGCGTGGAGGTGGGCTACAGAGTATGGTGGTCTCGAATGCGCTGGTCGACTGCTGTTGATGGATTGGGAGAAGGACCAATAGTTGAGTATTAGCCTGTCAAAGGACACTTCGTATACAGATCTCAAGTGCTTGCTTAGTCGCTCCGCTCACCCTATTTTTATTGGATTGATCGTAGGAAGAACCTGCGAACAGTTATGTGTATGTAATAACTAAAGTATGAGGGCAATCGGCAAAGAAAATGTCAGTCAGATGTAAGTCTAGACATGGACGAGATGGTGTGAATGGCTTGTTGAATTAAATCGGGGGTATTGACTCAAGGATGATGGGACGGTGGAGACTTTTCAAAAGGCAAGAATCCCATCTGCAAGTCAATAGCAACCGTAGGCTGAACAAAGGGGCCCTTCCTCGATTCTGTGACATTTATATTCGATGCCGTAGTCAGGGCCCAAACTGTAGTTGCAGTTAGCTCTGCCTTTGATCCAACTTTTTTATATTTCTTTTCAAAGATTTGACTGATACGAAGACACGGCTTGATAGAACTTGAAATGCAGGGGCACTATGTTGTAAGAGTTTAAGGATGTAATGTCTCTACTCGAAGCAGCAGGAACTGAAACGTTGAAGCTGTTCGATGCGTTTCCAGTATCCATTCAGCTTTTCTCTCCAGACCTCACTCAGTACGAATGTGAGTATTAGGATATACATCCGTAGATCGGCATGAATACAAGTTTTTGTTTTCAATCTAAGTTCCACTTCGAGCATCGGAGTCTACCCTGCTCCAGAAGCATAATACCTATGCAATATAATGTTTCTCTCCATCCGTCAAAGCATCTTCGACCGAAGCTTACCTAATCCAGCACCAATATTGCAGGTACCAAGGCGAGAGAAGAGTATGAAACATTCCGGACCAGCTCAGACGACGAACATCTCGACCTTTTGAGGCAATGCTGCGCATACCAAACACGGGTACGGGCGGCGGATGGCAGGAGGGACGTCGTACAAAGGGGACTCGCAGAAAGCGCGCGCATAGCCAGCGACATGCAGTCTAGATTCTGGGCCCGGGGGTGTTGGAGTCTATATGCCTCTGGTTCCTTGCATACGTCGAGATATAACAGGAAGTATCAAGGGATCACTTGAATTGAGGCTTGTGACGGCGGCGGCGGCACAGCCATCGATCGTCGAGCGGTGGCGTGGAGCGAGCCATCGGAGGCGTTCCGTCTCAGATAGCGATGGAAGCTGCGCCTAGATGTTTGCTCTGCTCTCGATTTCTCGCAATCGATGGGGTTCCACTCTGCGAAAACGGCCAACGTGTAACTAGTGGGCCGGGCCGAGAACACTACGGGCCTCGAAATTGCCAACAGACACCAGATACCAGACTGTGCTTTCGCATCGCAAAGCCGACGTCGTAGCCTTTGCAATTCCACTTTCCGAACTGCGGTGGAAATGAAATGTCATGTCGTGGAGGAGGCTGTCATCTCAAGGTCGGATAGGCGCACGGCTAGCGGTGCAGATGCGTCTCTTATCGTACGCCGTCGGCTGCGGGTCGAGATTGAGCTTTCCGCGCATGCAGACGCACATCAGCCAGCTTCAGCTCGATCAAGACGTCCCAGTCTGGCTGCTGCTGGTGACGCTCGTGATGCTTCTGTGGAACCCAGCAGAGCGGGCACGACGGGAACCCGCCCCGTTGGCAAGGCTGATCGTCCCAGGCTGATTAAGCTGCCGGCTGGGTCCATGGGTGGAGTCGCTAAAGCGCGTCCCCTTGAGGAACGGGTCTGAGCAACGGGTCACAGACCGAGGGTTGCAGACTGAACACCAGCGATGGCGTTGGCCCCAGAGTCCAGAGCTGCTGCCACACGTGCTCCCGGCGCTCGAGGGAGAGACATGTACAGGCACACGCTGCGCAGAGAGGGACAGGCCCAGGCCATATTAAAAGAGACGACAGCTGCCAGGGAGAGGTCGGACATGGCCTCGCAACCCCACGCATCGTTCGAACCCGCTGATTCGCACTCAACCCCAGCCTTCAGATTGCGCTAGAGGTCCCCATGCCAGGTGACGGAGCCGGGGTCCAGTGAGGCCTGAGCGCATCATTCTCCACTTGAGATACAACCTCGTTCCCGTCCTGCTGCGAGACGTCAAACGAACATTCGGCGGCCCTCAAGACTGGCGCGCTCGCTCTTCGCAAAGGCTGCCCTCGCGGGACTCTCCAGGCTGGCTCCACGGCGCTGCGACCCGCCCGACCGCCGCATATGGCCGAGACTATCACCATTCCCTCGCCCTCGCTGTTCCTGAACTCGCCAGCCCCCAGCCCAACTGCGCAGACGCCGACCAAGAAGGCCGCCCGGCGGCCGCAGCAGGCGCCGCTGAGGGAGGAGCCCAAGGCCTCAGACACCAACGGCGTCACCAAGAGGAAACAGTCCAAAAGCCGCAACGGTATGCTGCCGGCCATGGATCAGTGCCTTATCGTGCCTGCGATAAGCCTGTAGTCGCGTGTGCGTCCAGATGGCTGACCAGTGTTCGTCGCGTAGGATGTATAACGTGCAAAGCGAAACGGCTCAAGTGCGACGAGACTAAGCCTACCTGCCAGCAGTGCGCGCGACGGAGCGTCACCTGCGGGGGCTACAAGAAGGACTTCAAATGGCGACCTTTCGAGGAGACCAATTTTACGGGCAAGCCCCAGGGCAAGTCAAAGAAAGGCATGTCAAGTCAGACGTTCGATATCTCTCGACTGCTAACGTCTGGTCACAGATGCTCCTCCGCCACCCAGCGTCCCACTTCCCTTCCACGTCGATGATCCCTCGTTGGTGCATGATCCTTACCAATTCTTCCCTAACCAGCATCCCGTTCACAATGGCTTCTTTCCCGCGCCGCCACAGGGACCGGTCTTCCAAGGGCCACCCCCAACGTCCACCTTCATCGAGCCTGCCTATCCGCCTCCCCCAATTGCCTACCCCATGCCCCAACCAGTCTCATATGTGCCTGCTATACCAATTGCTGCACCCATCGATCATTTTATGCCGGGTTCTGTGGAAAGCTCCAACAGCGCTTTCGAAGTGGACAGCATAGATACTCGCCCAACGAAGACAACAGCCCCATCAAGCATCTCATCTGGACAGTCACCGCGTCTGGTGGACCTCCTCCTACCAGGAACCGACCTGTCCGTGCCGCCAGAGGAATACATGTCATACCGTTCCCAATTCCCAGACTCCTTCTATCAGCCCTCTGGTTTCACCCCTCCAGCAGAGCTAATGGAGGACGATGAGATAGAGGAAATCCCACGTAATTTCAATCCCGATCACGAGGCTTGGGTGATGCGCTTGGGCTCTCCGACTCCTTCCAACTCTTCCACCTCATCCTCCGAATCGAACACCCTATCCCTATTATCGCAACCTCAATTTTCCTCGTCATCACCGGAGATGCTCACGCGTCGCTTTGATCGGGATACGTGTGGTATCCTCTCTGTCAAGGATGGTCCCACCGAAAACCCGTGGCGCACCCTGGTGTGGCCACTTGCTCGAGATACCCCCGCCCTGTACCATGCAATCGCCTCCATGACCTCTTTCCACCATTCACGAGATGCTCCGTTGATGCGCATCCAAGGTATCGACCACATGCGCACCTCGGTACACGCCTTGGCGTCGACTTTGGAGAACATGCGTGTGGACGCTGCGATATCGACCACCCTGGTCCTTGCATTCTCCGAGTCATGGGACCAGCACATCAGCACTGGCATAAACCATATCAAGGGTGCGAAGTTGTTGATCGACAAAGCTCTCGTACAGCACAACAGGAAACCTGTTCACGGCGAAGAACTCGATCGTCTGAAGTTTCTTTGCAACACCTGGATCTATATGGATGTTATTGCACGCCTGACCTCGGCCGACGATGACGAGTCCAACGATTTCGACATCGTTTCCGATGCGGTTTACATGAATGGAAACGGGGCTATGGATGCCAAACTTGACCCGCTTATGGGCTGCGCTGGCACCCTCTTCCTCATCATCGGCCGGGTAGCGAATCTCGTCCGGAAGGTTCGCAGGAGTAACAACAATAGTCCGAGCATCATATCGCAGGCTGTTGAGCTGAAGAAGCAGCTCGAAGACTGGGTTCCGCCAGCGTTCATAGAGGATCCAGAAGACGACACAACAAGTCCTCACGACTCGTTGAAGACCGCGGCTGCCTACCAATATGCTACGCTTCTATATCTTCACCAGGCTGTCCCAGAGATTCCTTCGGTTCCCGCCCATAAGCTTGCGAAGAGAGCATTATGCGAACTCGCAACCGTCGAGCCACGATCTCGGTCCGTCATCGTGCACATCTATCCTCTGATGGCTGCAGGGTGCGAGGCCGTCGAGGTGGAAGACCGCCAGTGGGTCCAAAGTCGATGGGAGATGCTCGCGTCAAGAATGAAATTGGGTATCATCGAGAAGTGCCTGGAGGTCACCAAAGAAGTCTGGACTCGTCGGGATGCCTTTGCAGCAGAATACCGGCATGATGATCAGGCTCGAAATGAGGGCATCAATGCCACAACACCAGCGTTGAAGCGTAGCTTCAGTTCATTTTCAGAAGACGAAGCGGACGGCTTGTATTGCTGGCTTGACGCAACCAAGCGCAGAGCGTTGAACGGCACCGGTCTTTTCGACTCCCCGCAGCCAATACCCGTCAAGTCAGAACGCAACGAAGGCAAGCGGCGGTCAGACACGATTGTTGAAGCACTCCAGCCCGAATTTACAGTCAAGGGCCGGTTACATTGGTTGGGTGTAATGAAGGATTGGAACTGGGAAGGTACGTCTATATCGCCTGCTTAACGACGATGGCACTGATCATCTACAGTCCTACTTGGATAGATACTTCGCGCATAGCCGAGGTTCCCGAGCTTTATTACATCTTAATCGTGACTTGATGATAACAATGATCGACCTGCCCCACGACATGCGGTATGCGCTCCGAACTCCACGAGAAGCACGACAAATGCTTTTAGTGCTGCGATTATTCGCAATATTACTGTCCCGTACATCTTCAACGTTGACTTCTTGTTATCAATTTTTTATCCCTCGCATCGTATTCATAACAATTTAAGAGCATGGAGTTGGACCGTGATGAATGGAACTTATAGGATGGGACGGAGTACAATGAACTTTTGGAATTGTTGGCAAGAATTTGATGACGGATTAATCGGAGTTTTGGGGCGGAGAATTTGTTCATGTCCCGGGGACATGCTCTCGGCAACGGTTGAGACTGGATGATGCGCATCGGAGATCCTGCTTTGATGGTCTGCGATAAGAGCACCCATCTCATAGCTAGACAGGTGTCCAGCACCTATCGAGACATGAACGAAAAGTCGTTAGCCTAAGAGCAACACCAAAACGGATTCTCGCAAGTCGAACGATTGTGATCATGTGTACAACGTAGGCGTCCAGTCACCAACGTGCCCGCACCACGTTGCGGCTCTTCGTGAGGGGCAGAGGAACCTCCTTGTGGAGACACGTTGTCAGCGGAACCGTGGCGAGTAGACCGTCTGCTGTCAGGCTGACGCCACGGTCACGACAAGTACTTCTTGTCTAAGGACAGCAAAGACAGACTACTCTATCTCTGAGGTGCTCGACAGATCAGTGGGGCCGAGCTCTGATCGACTCCATTGATGTAATCTAGGCTGCTGATTCTCATCATTTGGTTAAGCTATATTCGAGTCATTATCACTCGCTAGGACCGGTATTTCATCACACTGGACTATTGGCTTCCAGGTCATCTCGACTTTTCGCCACAGAGCACTCCACTCACCTTGTTACACCCGCACCGCACTAACCTACTCATCACGCTCACACGAACCGAGAACATCTCATCGAATACCTCGAGGCCTCAGTCTCACAGCATCGCCGACCGACGCCACAGTACCATGCGCGCGATCCGCCCACCCCTTTCTCGGCCTCGAGTACACTTGCGTGCGCCTTACATACGCCTCACATATGCTTGTACAGTACGTTTGCCACACTGCACTTCGTTGTTCCGACCGGTGCCGGATAATCTCATGTGAATGCTGTGGCTACTCACATGATCACATAACTACTGCTACATCCTACGCGTCAACTGTCCACCTTCATCAGCCCGTGCTCAAAAGGATATACCTGAGTAACACTACGCGACCGTCGAAAGTGAGCGTGGCGTTGTCTGACACATGAAGACAATCATTTTCGTTTGAATTTCTGAGGGATTCTGAACAGTGCATGAGACGAATTTATTTCACGCGGCGAGACGCAACATAGCAACATCACTTCACATGGATCTACCCTAACTAATTGACCCTATTCGACCCGGATCCAACGCTTAACCAACTGTAACGTACCCCAGGACTCGAGGCTTGCTGCAGCTATTGGTCCCACTGCATCGAGGTACAAGCACCACGATGCACGGACTCTGCACACGGCACATGCATATCGTTACATTTTACACCTGCCCTACGAATAAGTGCAAAGAGATCCCTGTTCATCGCTGGAATAGGCCATTGCTGGTAGGCGGCGCGATGAAACCTGCTTCGGAGCCATGTGGGGCGTGATAGGCTAAAGGATAGGTGGGATAGAGTTCTCAGATCCGTTGGGTACCTGCTTGTCAAAGTTGCAGAGCACCTACACAATCTGAAGTGCTGCGGGCCTGTTGGTGATGATGTTTAGGCAGAAGCGTTTGGGGTAGTGCGCGGTGTGAGTACCACCGTCTTTTGAGGATGGCTCATCCTGCTCGGACGCTTCACTTGACCGAGCCAAACTTTTGGTCTTTCGCCTCCGAGGTGATTGATTCTAATTAGTGAGTTGGAAGCAAGATTTGGGCACTTGAACACATTTTCATCGTCGTAGCTTCATCACCACTAAGGTCGTGTCACCACGACGATCAATGCAGGCAAAGGAGACACTAACTATCCCAGAACCTGCTCGAAAGACAGATCATGGGTATCGGTCAAGGTAAGTCTACACTCCAGAAGCGGCGAAAGTCCAATGATTGACCCGTATTACCTTCCTGAAATGGTAGACACTGTATCTAACAGACTATGATTTCACTTCAAGGGACTTGCGAGCGATATGTGATTGGCAGAAGTGGCGTCAAAGTCTCTTTGATCTTCTTTGAATAGGCTATCGACCCACAAATGACGTGGATACTTCTGCACACCCGGAGATCATCCCGAGTGGGCGCCCCTACCCCCGATCACGTGATTGCGCGCTCCTGCCGTTTGCATGCGATCTGGCCTGTGCGTCGGCGTGCAGCTTCCGGATGTATACGAAGAAACCCCGCAACAACAGGCCGCACCTTCTCTCACTCTCACAAACCCACAACCTTGAGCCAGCGAGCAATTGACCGCCAGTCCGGCCGTTTGGCCAGGCTACACTTCTGTCGTTCGCTCTTTTCCATCGAACCTCGCACATCCTCACTGCTTGTCCCAAATTTCTTCTTTCTTTGCGTTACGACGTGCCGGTCGAACTTCAAATGGCGGGGCTTCGTAACGCGCCTGCGGTTGCCCACTATTGCGGAATTTGCGGCAAGTCTTTCAAGCAGAAGCATGCTCTGCAGATGCATATGACGTCCCACGCCGAGGCCAAGATAACCCACGTATGCGAAGTCTGCAATTGGTACTTCGACGACAGTCTTCAGCTTGAGCAGCACCAAATCACAGCTGGCCACATGAGCGCGCCTGCCGAGAACAAGTGCGACAATGTCCAATGCTCCCAGACGTTCGCAAGTGCAGCGGAACTGCGCAAACACAAGCAATATCCCAAGCCGTGTTCCGATGCCTTCAAGTTACCCACGGCGTCCGACCAGCGAAGCAGAAAGAACAAGAATTGGGCTCACGTGAATCATCCGCCGACGAGCTATGGTCTCGATGCGCCCTCGATGCGAGCTGAAACGGTTCAGTCTTTCGGGGGTAATAGTGTGGTGAGTGAGGGAGTCCACTGCCATAAGTGTCAGAGGACATTTCCCAGTATCGCTATATTCAACCGTCACTTCTTGAGTGGCTGCCACCTTGCTCCCCCGAATGGTCTGTCTGGCTCCAAGCATTTCCACGGTCAGTCCCAGCCAGACGACAAGGAGAAGATGGAGACGATGGACGCATCGCTGAAGCCTGTCAATGGCAATAATCTTCAAGGTGGGATCTCAAATGGCACTTCGTCTTCAATCGCCCTTGAACTCCAAGAGGCTGCAGAGTCGAAGAGCACACCGGCTCTAGCGCGGTCGTCTAATGACGAGACACGACCTAGATCGCTTGCAGAAGCGTCGAAGCCAATGGCAGAATCAGTACAAGAAAAGCCTACACCACAACGACCTTCTTCTGTCGCGGTTTCATCCTCTCCACAGGGCCCTGCCACGTCTAATGGGAGTGCTTCGGTGCGTGTTGCCCGCTCTTCTTCTCAAGCTGCCACCCACGCAGCACCGACCCCCCTCGAGCATAGATGCGGCATCAAAGGATGCGATCGAGCGTTCAGATCTGAGCCTGGTTTGAAGACCCATCAACTAGATGCGCATGGAGTTGGTGGCCAAGGCTTGGACCTTCACGGAAAGGACGCATTCATGTTGTCTAACAAAGCTCGTGAGCAGTTGAGGGTGCAAGGTCTACTACGTGCGAGTCCTTTATTGACCAACAAGCCTGGTGGTACTAGGCGCACGCCTTCTCATCGCCAAACCGGTATCAACAACGCTCCAGGGGCTCCACTTCAACCGCAACACTCGGGTCGCGGTAGACTGCCTCTCGCAGCTCACGTAACCGGTAACGCACCAGCCTTGCCAATACCTTCTGGTACGAGTATTGGCACTCCCGATGATGCGAAGCAGGCAGAAGACATCTGTGGTAAAATCATGCGTCTTGCCATTCAAGCCAATGTGGCAATTCATCAGGGTGGCAAGATGACTGTTGGGGGGACCGACTGGACACGGGTGGGCGTGGAGAAACAACGTGACCTCGTCGAGATGTTTAAGGGACTCGTGCATCTCCCAAAGAAATTACAACCTTTGGAGTACCTGCCTGCTCCTAAGGCCTTCAAGGACGAATATGACACTTACTATTCTGTTGAAGACTTTGAGAACTCCCCGGAGCCGTCGAACGGCAAGACCGCTCTCAAAATTGTGGTACTTGCATGCAGTAAGGTCCTCATGTCTGATGGGTGCCAGGAAGCGGTTAAGATTTCGGCAATCGACCTCCCTTCCTGTCGCATTCTACTCCATCATCTCGTCTGTCCTGAGCCTAGAGAGGCTGTCAAGGACTGGCATACGACTAGTACTGGTCTCACGTCCTACAACGATATCGAGGCGGCTCGTGTCTCTGGCTATAAAGTCTTCAAAGGATGGCAGGCCGTCCGAGCGGCGCTATGGAAGTTCATCGACAATCAGACCATTCTTGTCGGACACAATCTCCGAGGGGACCTCGACGCTCTTCGTATGATTCACGGACGCTCGGTTGACGTAGCAAAGGTGATTGAAAAGATTGCCGAGGGCCCCCTCTCCAAAGCACAGCTTAGCCTCGACACGCTCTGTCGTGACCTCGTAAAGGTCTATCCCCCAGGAACCTCGAAGTTCGGCCGGGACTATCTCTGGAATGTCTTCGCAGCACGGGAGATTACCTTGTATCGGATCAGGAACGAGGAGGCGTGCAAGAAGTTTGCGAAGGCTAAATCACTCGACTATCAGAAAGTCGTCGCACCCCAGCGTGCTTGACTGCATTTCGCACCTAAAGTCACCTAGAATCTCGACCACGATGATGACGAATATGACGGCTATTGAACACGAACATGATGTTATACGAAACGATACAGGCTTTCAGGACCGTTGAGCACAGATATGATACCCAGTTACACAGGCTTTCAGGGAAAGTGTTTGCAGGATGTTACCAGGATCTCGACCAAGGAAAAGTGGTTTCTCAGTTTGGCGCATGTAGTGATATCTTCAGTCGGTGTGGCTCTACTGTCCTAATGTCGAAGGAACGAACGACCACAGCACGGAAAGTGGGTTGTTTGAGACAGTAGTATGAGCATAGCTAGAAGAAGGCTTCTGCCGTCAACTCTGAGAAGTAATATGTAAAATCCCAAGTCTTATGCACCCTGTGATTCTCACGACGTAGGTTTCTCGTTCCTGGTGACCTCATGTTGGTACAATGATTGGTAGGTCGGAATGTGAGTCCCTATGTGTCTTTCAACGCGATGTCTCATGTTGGTTGGTGTGCGTCACAAACTTTACGTAGCAAACACGAAGTATACAAGTAGGCGATGAAAACGTGCATAGCCATTCTATCGCACTTTTCACTCAAGTCAAACAAGTATAAACTCCACATTTCAATCAAGAGGTAACATGGACCAGGAAAAGAGTAAAGGGGTATCACTTTTATTCTATGCTAACCGTCGACTGCAAGCGTGGGATCTTTAGTCCATCATAATCGGGTTTCTATGCCTTGACTCGATTCGCTCCATTATTTTCCGGAACAGTTTCAGACTTGACGCGGCGCTCCTTCTCAGCACCGTACTCGTCGTCTGCGCTCGTATCTTCCTTTTAATCTGGACTCAACCACGTTTCTCACACTCTTTCCCATAAACCATCAAGCTGAGAGATAGTCGTGTAGTTCTTCAAGCCCCCTCCTATCGCTTACAGCTGACCCGGCGCTAAACCCCCAGGCATAGGCATCGGCATCTGCATGGGCTGCACGACCCTCTGATACCCAACGCCAGGCTCCCTATCATCAACCCTCTCCACAATCCTCGGATGCGCCGGCTGTTCCGGGTACACATACCTCTGTCCGAAGTTCGGCGGCATCATGGGCTCCAACACAGGACCGCCTCCATTCGCAGCCGCCGCCGCCTTCTCCGCATCCAGCATCTGCACATCCTCGCCGCGGATGCTGGCGCGCCAGAACAGCGTCATACCCGAGAAGAGCATGCACGTGAAGGCGAGCCATTGCAGCACAATGTAGTATATGCCCTTTTCGAAGAGCAGGGCGCCTGGGAGAGAGGATTGCGAGACCTGCAGGCTGGAGAGGGCGAGTTGTGTGGCGAAACCGTCGACGAGGAGGATGGCCGCGGAGAAGAAGGCCAGGCCTGCGGCGGCGAGTTTGGTCTTTGCGTCGAGGATGAAGTGGGAGAGGGCGGTGCAGAGGAGGGTTAGAAGAATGGTGATTGAAGAGAGGACGGGCGTGCCGTAGAAAACTTTGTGCTGTAGGTTGAGGGCCACGCCGACTGCGTGCTCTTGACTGGTGTTTGAGGCTTGGGAAGTGTAGAGCAGGGTGCTGAGTTCGGAGACGTTGCGGCCTTGGGTCATGCTGCATGATATTGTGCCCTCGTAGTCGGCGCATAGGGCGAAGCTGCACACTTTGATGGCGTTGACGGTATCCCCTGGCACTTGGATCTGCGTGGCGTAGATAGTGTTGAGTACCGATGAGTGCCCGTTGGATGAAGGTATACAACCGCAGAATAACACAATGCTGCTTATCAGCGCGATGGTAAGGAGCAGATAGGTCAAACAGGTTAGGACCGGCTGATGACGCGGGAGCTCCATGGTGTACTGATACGAGCTGAATTCGGGATCAAGATAGGTTGTGGACTCGTTGTCGTGGGGGTATTCTGGATGTTTATCCCAGCGATAGGAGGCCATTTTGAAGGCAAGGTTGGCTGCAACGACGGGAACCGTGCGGTAAGATCGAAAGCCAAAAATCGTGGTAGATAGCTTCACAATGTGTGTGTCGCCGAGTGCTGGGTGACGTTCGGACGTGAGACGAGACGTAATGCCGTCATCTCATTCCTCGGGTTGCCAGCCCTTCGCAACTTTTCATTCTTGGCTGGGGATTCGCACGTGGCTCGATTGCTAGATCCCTGAATCGGTCCGTTGCTCGAGATATCGAGTCTCTACAGAGTCTTCGAGGAATCTTCATCACCTTTACTCGTATCAGGACATGGTCATCGGTACATGCGCATACGCCAGATCGTCCTTGCGGGAGTGCCTTGACACGCTACCTAGCGTAGAACCTTCAGGTATTCGTCGCAAATGCCTTCTTTCCCCTGATGGTTACGCGACTGGTCGGCGGTGCGCTCGATTTCGTTCTGTTGGGTACACGAGGTCGTTCTTTTGGTGGAAAAGCAACATTCCCTTTCTTCCCCTGTAGATCCATCTCCAACCCTTTTAGCAGCGCATCGATGACCTGTCCTGTCTCTTTCCTGACATCTACAAACTTTGCCGCGACCAGGGGAGATTGCGCGTGCAGCTTGACTGAGCCCTTTAGGGACAAGCTCTTCCCGGTTTGTAGCAATTCCTGTATTCTCGGAAGGTCTTCCCTTCCGCTTCCAGCGCTCAGCCCTCCATCCTCGGTCATATGTCGTGCCTCTAGTTCTGCGATAAAAGCGTCACGCAACCGTCGTCGCAACCATGTTCGAACGACCTTTGTTTTAGAGGAATCGAGGCTTATGGTAACATGCCACCATAGTCCAGTCTTTTGGCGCTCGGCATGTTTCCTGGCTATTCTTGTATGCAATGGATGATACGGTTCGCGGAGGATATGGTGTGTGATTAAGTAGGAGTATGTCGAAGAGTAGCTGCACGAAAAGTAGCGAAATGTGCACTTGGATAGGAGTTTTCCAGCCGATGTCATCACGCCATGGAACCCTGGCGATGGCGTCGTGCAGAAAGAACACCAAAAGAGCGTGGGGTGTTGTATACATACAATGCAGCGTGAAAGAGAAAAGCAGTGAATGTCGGCGTTCGAGATGGACGGCTCACTCAACGCTAGGCTGCCTTGAACCGTAGCGTGAATTTCTCCGGCGCACAGCCTTTACTATAAATGCATCCTTTGCCGCTGTTGACTCCAACATCACCCGCGAATACACGCCCACGCTTCAACACCTCCACACCCCGAGGCCGCCATACATAGCCACCGAAACCACCACCCGGAAAAGAGACTCCCAGTAGACCGCCGCCATGCCTAAGAACAAGGGAAAGGTACGTGCAGACGCTGGGCTTCAGCCCCGCCATACCCCGCCACCGCAATGAGACGAACAATACTGACAGCGCACAGGGAGGTAAGAATCGACGTCGAGGAAAGAACGAGAACGACAACGAGAAGCGTGAACTCACCTTCAAGGAAGAAGGCCAAGGTACGTACCCTGTACTCACCCGTCACACCCTGTCTACGCCCACCCACTCCCCCTCCACCACCACCACCACCACCCTTCACCTACACCACACGACACTTCACTAACACGCTCCACAGAATACGCCCAAGTCATAAAAATGCTCGGCAACGGCCGTCTCGAAGCGCAATGTTTCGACGGCGCCCGCCGCCTCGCCCACATCCGCGGCAAACTGCGCAAGAAGGTCTGGATAAACCAGGGCGACATCATCCTGCTCTCGCTGCGCGACTACCAAGACGAAAAGGGCGACGTCATCCTCAAGTATACGGCCGATGAAGCCCGCTCCCTCAAGGCCTACGGCGAGCTGCCCGAGAACGCCAAGATCAACGAGACGGACACGTACGGCGACCAGGGCGACGAGGGCATCGGCTTCGAGTTCGACGAGGACCGCGACGAGAGCGAGGAGAGTGGGGACGGCAAGGACCTGGATATCGACGACATTTAGAAGTCCGAGGGGCAGGGGTGGTCCGCCATGCTGGGTCGGTCTGGTCGTGCTACGATGTGGCAAGGCGGGCTGGCTCGGCTCAAATGCGCACCAAACTCGCGGCGGGCGGACGGTTTGGCGAGTTTTCGAATACCTCTTGGTTGCTGACTGGGACTTGACAAGACCAGGACTTTTGTCCGTGGCTAGCTGCAGTATTCAAGATAGATTATGCATGATTCATCCTTCATAGTTCGTGCCTCTTCATTCCTGGTGCTGTGTGCCAACCACCCTGCTTGGGTTCCAGAACACTATTCGTAAATCATGATAAAGCCCTGCCGACCTCTCTTACATATAACCATATCATGTCATCATATATTACCCATTCCAACCTCACCGTCTCACACCATTCCAGGCACCCCAATGTCGTCAAAAAGACTCTTGTTGAAGAATCTATGGATCCTCCTCGCGGCCTCCGTCCCGACCACAGTCGCCAACTCCTTCTCCTCCATATTCGCCAACTCGACAATATTCTCCACCTCGAGCGTGATATTCGTCGCAACCTTGTCATTGACCCCCGGAATCACGCGTAGCATATCCTGCGTCACCTGCCCAAAGCTCCTGAGCTCGTCACCCGCCATACTCGGGTCTAAGCCTAACTGCACCGCCTTGAGCGGATCCGGCTCATCAGCCTGCTTCTTCAGCTCCGAGAAGATCTCGGCAGTCTGGTACGGCGAGCTCGACCAGATGATCTTAAGCCGTGGAAAAGCAAGCGTCAACATGACAATCTTCGACTGCAGGTCCGGCGTAGCAGCGAGGCCGGCGGTGGTCGTGGGCGCTGAGAGATCGGAGAAGGGTTCCAGAGTGAAGGACTTGTTTTGGTCGAATTCGATGAGCAGCATGGGCGACTTGTAGTGCTCCATCATGGACTCGACTTGGTTGAAGAGGCGGCCGTTGGCGAAGGAGCCGATGAGATCGCGCACTGATTTCCGCTCGATACAGATTTGCGGCGTCAGCACGTAGTCGCCGACGGTGAGCATGCATGGTACGACGACGATGCTGCGGCCGTGGAGGAGTGAGGGGAGGCTGGACCGGAATTCTCGTACGTCGACAATTACGCGTGGTGGTTGGGCTGTTGCGGTTAATCGACCACCACCAGCGATACGAGTGTTGATCGTGCGAAGAAATGATTCTTGAGGGTCGAGGGCGGCGGAGGTCAGGGTTATAGCCATATTGCCTCGTTCGCGGATAAGACGGGTGAAGGCGTCCTTTTCGCGGCGGACCGCGGAGAGGTAGCGTTGCTCTTCTACGCTGCCGCTGTAGTACATGAAGAATACCTTGACGGTACGGTCCATGTGAGACGAACGATAGACTTCTATGCGCCGAATGAAAGCTGCGTCGGGCTCGTACATGATGACATAGCGTGGTTTGGTCTCTTCTAGGACGTGCTCATCCATGTCACCCTCGTAAGGATGAACCACAATCAGTTCGTTCATGTCGAAGAGCTCGTAGTAGTCTTCCATGTTGTCCAGGGGATCAACCCCGATCTCTGACTTTTGCAGGGCTTCTATCTCGGTGGGTTGCAGTTCCGCCATGAGACTGGCAATGTGCGCTTCACGATCGCCCGCGGTACGTACTGCGCCGCTCTCTGATCGTGTGGGACCGGATGCGACATTACCACCCCCTCTCATTCTCCGCCGTTTGTTTGGTGGTGGCCGACTCGCTTTACCGCTGTGTACTCGCTGCTCAGTGCTCCCGTTGATTGCCTTTTGGTTTTCGGTGAAGAGGGCAGAGCTGACTCTTGTGAAATCACGCTTCCACTCGAGATAGTTGCGTAGCTTTCGTCGCATCATGAATCTCGCGGATGGTTCTTCCTCACCGTCTCCTTGATCTGGATTGTCGCCCTCAGGTCGAACATACATGGTCTGCAGGTATTCTCGCAATTGCCGGCATGTCCCTTGGTCCCCACACATTATCAGTATTGAGCCGTTCGATGTGTCCTGGAAAGACGGATTCAAGTATGCGTCCTGTTCGATCTCCTGAAGTACTTCAGCCAACTGATTCCATTTGGGGAACTCCTCGAGGACAGGTTCCAGGCCCTCAGGCGCGGCGTTGGTGCTGTTAGCAAAATCAGCATTTGTGACTTTTCCAGTGTACACCCTGCGCTTAGCAGCTGTGAAGATGGTGTCGGCAGCATCGAGGAAAAGCCAGGGTGATTGATTCTGTTTAGTCGAGCCTGGGGATGGTTGGGATGCGGCCAAGACCGTATCGAGGTACTTGTTGAAGTTCACAGCATCATAAGCTAGCAGCGCGTGTAGGATCGTGCGAAGAAGGGTCAAGTCTCTGACGACTTGCCGCGTCTTGAAGCTCGTGCGATGCCAAACAGGATCTAGCTGTCGCCTGATGATGGTGTCGAAATTCCTGTGCAAAGCACTGTCAAGCGTCCAGTCTTCCATTTCAATGCCCGAGTTGCTCTTCCTCAGCTCACTGATGCTGACTTCGACGCATTCCAGCACGGCGTTCTGTATGTCCCGCATTGCGTCCGTCATGGGCACTTCCAGCTCGATGACTTCTGCCTTTTTCCTACCCTCCAGCGACTTCGCAACCGTGACATGGAACCGCGGGTACAAAGACGGCTTCTGCAGAAACAGATTCTTCATCATGTTGCTCAAAGGAGAAAAGCCGGTCGTGAAGGGCTCCGGGGCGTCGGAGAAAGCCTTGAGAAATCCGACTTTGTTCTTCTGCCGATATATTCGTATGATGAACGCCTCTAACGAGGTCGCGATAACCTTCTCGGCATGCAATACTACGAGTCCAGTGACCGTTTCAGGGTTCAACAACCCGGACAAGAAGTCGACGATCAGGATCCGAGACGTTATGCTGAAGATGCCGCCTTGAGCATACAGCTTCTCGCGAGTTCCCACGCTCATCAGATCGGTATTGACGAGGCTCAACCCTCTGGCCTTGGGCGCCAAGCTCACAGCGGCATGCTCTGCCAGCGCCTCGCCAATCCAGACATTCTCGCGTTCGTCGGCGCCCACGAGGAGAATCAAATTGTTGCCAGCGGCGTCGTACGCGTGGAGCAGGTTGGTGACGATGCGCAGCAGGCCGAGCCCGCGCGCAAGGAGGACGAGTTCATCTTCCTCTCGCAGTTCCTTGAAGATGTCTTGCTGGAATTCCTGCGCTTGTCAGTCTCGACAATGGAGCATCGGTGCGCAGACGTACGAGAGGAAGAGACAGCTTCACGGGGGCTTTCTCATCGCTGGGCATCTGGGACAGCTCGGCCGCGGCTGGGTGGGAGTGGCACGGTGGGGTGAGCAGGACGTGCTGGGATTCGCGTTGCTACGCCTCGCTTCGCGAGGTCACGCTTTTGATCTGCAACCCGCATCACTCCTCCAAATTCCTCGGCCACGTCCTGACTGCGCTGGTTCACGTCTTCCATGATATTGGGCTATATGGAACTTTCTTTTCCTTCTTCCTTCTGTCGAATCTGCTCGCCAGCGCATCAGAATTACGGTCGACCGGCTAGCCGGACGTGGCCACGGAGCATCACTCTCCGCCTTGTCCTCCAACTTCATATCTCGTGCCTCTTCTTGTAGAAACCATCCCTACCTCTGGCAAACCATGGAAGCTGTTTCCAGACAAGAGCATGTTTCCTCCAGACGAACAATTGGTCCCGTTCTTCCAAACAGCCCGTTTCACGTTTTCTTGATAACGCTCCCCACAGTGTAATCTCCCCAGACCCTGCAATACCTTGAAGATCTGACCATCAACGCTCGGCGTTTGAGCTTATGCCTCTTCTCATGATGTCTTCTAGCTGCCTTCCAATTACAGGCTTCAAAGTCGGTAATATGGGGATCGCCATGTCCTGCCGACGGACTGGTTATTCCGTAGAAATTCGCTCCAGTGTCACCTCTTTCATTTGAGATTTGGACCCTTGGGAAGAAACCTCCAAATCGCTCTGCGAGTAGTATAAGTACAGATGGCATTCCTCTGGATGCTTGACCTTGGTCGACTGGTGCTATCTTTTTTCATAGTCCTAACATTGTTCACTTGTGCCCACTATGCGCTTTTCTTCTACGCTGCTCGCCGCACTGACGGTCGGGCTCGCTATTGCTGCACCGGTGAAGACCAAGCGAGCCACCAAGTTTAAGTGTACTGAAACCTGATTTCGCTCTAATCCTCCTGGTCTGATAATGAGTAGTCTTCGGTGTCAATGAGAGTGGCCCTGAGTTTGGAAACAAGAACCTCCCAGGAACCTTGGGCAAAGACTATACCTGGCCTACTTTGAGCACGATCGACGTGAGCATATCTGTACCTTGCTCGATGGAGCAGCACTGACCCTTGTGCAGCAATTCATCAGCAAAGGCTTCAACACCTTCCGTATCAATATCATGATGGAACGCATCGTCCCAAACCAATTGACTGGCAGCTTGGACTCGGCGTACTTCAAGGATCTCGATAACGTAAGGAACAATAAACTCTTGCTTCTTCGAAGCTTACAATGTGCCCGGTAGACTGTCAAGTACATTACCGGTAAAGGCGCATACGCCCTTGTTCTGCCGCACAACTACGGCCGGTACTACGATAAGATCGTAACGGACACTGCCGGGTACCAGAAGTTCTGGCAAACACTGGTAAGTGATTGATTACCCTCTGCAAGACGCCTGAGGCAAGGATCAGTGGACTTTCACTGGGATGAAAGTTTCCTCATGACACCTCTGTACTCACCTCTCGTCGAGGACAGATGCTAACAGTGACCTGCATAGGCTACACCTTACAAAGATAACGAGAAGGTGATCTTCGATACCAACAACGAGTGTAAGCATTGTCCAATATGAGATAAAGCATACACTCATCGTATCAGATCACGACATGGATCAGAGTCTTGTTGTGCAGCTCAACCAAGCTGCCATCAATGGCATCCGTGCAGCTGGTGCTACCTCCCAGTGGATCCACGTCGAAGGCAACGACTGGACTGGAGCTTGGACCTGGACGACTGGAAAGAATGGTGCGACCATGGGTGCTCTCACCGATCCCCAGAACAAAATCGTGTATCAGATGCACCAGTATCTCGATACCGATGGCAGCGGTACCCACGCTGAATGTGTCAGCTCCACGATTGGCAAAGAGAGAATTACAGCTGCCACTCAATGGCTCAAGGACAACAAGAAGGTCGGCTTTATCGGTGAGTTTGCCGGTGGGTCGAACGCCCAGTGCCAGACTGCGATCAAAGGCATGCTGGACTACATGGCGCAGAACAGCGACGTCTGGCAGGGAGCACTCTGGTGGGCTGCTGGACCATGGTGGGCTGATTACATGTATTCCATCGAACCGACATCTGGGGCCAGCTGGAATGGATACATGAGTATCCTGCAGCAGTATGAATAAGGTGCTGAAGTGTAAGTACGGGAGGGATGCCAAGGACTTGCCATTAGCTTGTCTACAAAAACGCTGTCGGTCGTGGAAAACAGGTCTCTAGGCCGTTTGGCCTTTGTTAAAATCTACACGGTCCCTATGGATGTGTTTAATTTGATAAGCCTCACTTATAATCAACTTCTCACATTGAGCGACCATGTGATTTGGCCACCTCATCGAACCTATTCTAGGCTACAATGGCCGACTTTTATACACGGAGCGAAGATAACTAACTAGAGAACGACAGACCAACACCTAAAGCCTAACCTACTTTGTGCTCGATCTAACCTCAGCCTTTCGTCTCTCTGCTTCTGCCTGTAGAGCAGCTTGATCCTCCCTTAACCGTGTAGCCCTGAGCTCAGCCTGCTTCAGCTCCATCTCCTTCTGCACAGTCCATACTACTTTGATCAGCCCATAAAACAATACACTATGGAATGACCCAATACATACTCGGCTTGTCCGATTTGCTGTACTCTTTCAGCTGGGTCACGAAGTCGTCAAACTCCTGCTGTCGCTGCTCTCTGTTCTCCAGTGACTTTTTCTGAAGCTCGGGACTGTATTTCTGCGCATACCATTAGATTCGTCTTAATGCCTTTAAAGAATGCGTGATGCAAGCTAATGCAGATGCATGTGGAACGTTTAAGTGTATCAGCACCCTAGAGTCTGGAATTGCAATACCTTGAATATCTCCTCCTCTGTCGGCGAGACATACCATACGAGGGCCGGGCCGCCTATACAAAGTGCTGCACCACTGAAAACGTTATTAGTCGGTTCGATCCAGGGAGGGGGAGCGACTTACGCGGAGAGCGCCTTTACGTATGTGCCAACACCAGGCATACTGAGAAGTAGGAAAAGCCGCAGAAACGATCACGAGGGTGGATGCGCGTTATCTGAACCCCCTTACGAATGGATTGATGAATCGCCGGGCAGGTGTTGTGATCTTGACGGGTCTTCTGGTCGTCTATTGGTGACAGCCGCGATGATGAGTTCAAGATCTTGCTTGTGCTAGCCTGATAGGGAGCCTGCGCCACTTCCAAGCTTGTAGCCACTGTGGCTGTGACTCCACGTGCGGCACTCTTCACAGGCAATCGGTCTCCACGCATCCGTCCCTAGCCGGTGGGGCTCCCGAGGGAAGATCAGCAGCAGCACTGTCGTCGTCACCTGGGAAGGATTCGCCTTGCTTGCATGAAAGGATCTTCAGCGGCTCCAACCTCGTCTATGCGCAGAGGGACAGAAATGAACAGCTGAAACCACCTGGGCAGCCTGGAGAGATGCAGTGTCATTGTCGTGGTACTATTTTTGCAGGCAACAATACCCCCTTTTGCCTTTCACCGCATGTAGAATGATATTACCTTACAAGCCGGGTCATACCTGGTGCCCGCCAGGGACCGTGAACATGGAAAACTGTCGACGAAACTGATTCCCTGCTTGTCGTTGAGGCGGCTCTCATTTGTTGAAACGACCCAGGTCTCCCACGTTCGGGCCACAGTGCTCGCAGTGCCACCGGGTTTCAGAAGGGCGCCTTCTCACGGTCTTTCCTCGTCGCTGCCCGGGGCCATTGGCACTTCAATTCACAGACTTGACGTCGTTCTCGCTGGCTGCCTCGACCAGTCGTTTTGAGCCTACTGCTGGCTGCATTCACACAGCCGGTCGTTAATCTGAACGGCTCCCCTTGGCAGGGGACAGCTGACTGCCGCTTAACCGCAAACTCTCCAGCGCAGCCTTTTGAAACCTCAAACTTCCGAATCTCGAGCTCGCGACTCGCAGTAGCGGCGCGTCCGAGCTCTTTGTCATTAGACCCCACAACGCTCCTTTTCGAAGCAGGTTGGCTTCTTGTCCGTGCTTCCTTAAAGTCTGCAGCTCGACCGTTGATGGACCGGCCCGCCTTCAGCAACGTCTCATCCACATCGCTGCGTCGCTAAGCTTTCGATAACGCGTCGGTGGCTGCGATCAACCTCCGCCGCGTCCGCGCCATGGCCTACCAGCAGCAGTACGACAACTACCCGCAGCCGCGACAGCAGCAGCAATACTACAATCAGGCTCCCCCGCAACCCGGTCGCCAGCCTGCCAGCTATGACAACCAGTATAATGATCAGTACGAATATGGATACGAGCAGGGACAGCATGAGCAATGGGACGATGGCTACTACGAGCAACAGCAACAACAAGGAGGCGGCTGGGGCAATGGGCAGGCTCAGCAGCAACCACAACAGCAACAGCAGCAGGGCGGGTACTCGAACACGAACGGTCAGATGAGGCAGAAACCCCAAGGTCGCAGACCGCCCCCACCGGACCAGTATGAGCAACAAACGTATGCCGAGCCCATGTATCAGCAACCGCGGGGAGGCGATCCGAGAGGCGATCCGAGAGGCAGACCCATGGGACCACCTCGCGGCGGAATGAACGGAAGCATGCAGCGCGGCGAATCTCGAGGCCGACCTCCTCACAACCAGCAAGGCGAGGCAGGTCTGCGGCCACCCGGTATGCGCTCCTGCGAACCAAGGTATATGTTTGCGAAGCTAATCATGACCAGGGCGAGACCGCGCAATGGTATCTCCAATATCGCCGAAACAAGTGTCCCAAGACAATCCGTTTCCTACCTTTCCCTCGCAAAACGGCAATACTCGCCCGAAGGCGGGATCCATCGATGAAGCAATGGCCATCATGAGCATCGGTGACGAGGAAATGCAGGGGCGACCACGAGGACCTCCACAAGGTAGGGGAAGAGGCGGGCCTATGGGACCACCACAGGGTCGAGGACTACCCCCAGGAAGAGGCGCTGGCTACAATTCGGAAATGGGTAGACATGACTCTGGACACTCAGAGGGTTATGGCCGTGGTCAGCAGTATCCCGGTCGCCGAGGACCACCCCCACAGAGACCACCTCCGATGAACCTCGAAAGTGCCAGAGGACCGCCCCAGCAGCGTTTCAACCCTACGTCGCCCTCGCAGCAACGGTTTGGTCCCAACACGCAACGCTCAATGACCCTTCCCCAGAGTGTGGGTTCCGGTATGAGCGATAGGGCTTTTGACAGCCAGCAACACCAACAGCAACAACAATGGCAAGAGCCTGGGCCTGTAGCGGGATATCATGGCCCCGAGTCACCGAGCTACATACCCCCTCGCCCCGCAACCGCCTCAGGAATGAAAAATGACAGCTTCGCCAGGCAGGCACAGTTCGAGCAGGCGCCTCCCATGCCGAATGGGCGCTCCGTGCAAGCGCAATACTACCCGCAAGGACAACAGTATCAGGAAGACCAACGTGGTGATCTGGATAATGTTTACGACGACTATTATGGCGATAACACTTCAGCCGATCGCCAAAGCAAGGCTTCTTCGATAGACATGCCCAACTTTGATGCAATACCTGATGCTGGCAGTCGACATCGCAGAGGGTTCTCAATTGAAAACCATCTATCGCCTACAGGGCCAACTGCATCTACACAGGCAATAGGCGCTGTTTCAGCTGGTCCAGCAGATCCAGCAGAGTCAGCAGATGCCCAACGAGACAATTTCTACCAGCAAGCTTCGAAGAGTCAATCTCAGCCCGATCTGCACGGACAGTACTCCCAAGACAATCCCATCTACGAGGTGCCGGGCGATGTTCCGGCCATGCCCGCTGTTCCTCGAACCAACTCTGCGCGCCCTGTGCCCAACGGTTTGCCTAGTGGCGGACCGCGAGGCAGAGGTCCTCCTTCCCGAGGCATGACGATGGACTCCTCGCGGAGCAGAGGGCCTCCCAATCAAGGCTATCCTACGGATCAGCAAGGCATGGACCCCAGGTTTCGTCACCAACTACCACCAGTGCGCAGAGGCTACTCGGATGAGACTACGTACTCAGAGCCAGGGCCGCAGGCTATGAGAAACGGATCCCCTATGGCTCTGGGGAATCAGGTCCCTCGCCCAGGAACAGCAGCACCCGTTCCAGGTCGCATGCCGAGCGACCCTGTCCCACGCCGCCCAGGGACCACACAACCACCAAACCCTGATGCTCTTCCTTCACATCCCATGCCGGTCCGAGCGGGTCTGATGCAGCAAAGACAGGAACCATCGCCTCCTCAGCCTCAAGTTGCGAGACCACCGCCGGTCCGACAGTATAACGCAGACTCATCACCGGTTGGGTATCCCAATCAACAACAGTCCTCGGTTCCTCCTCCTCGTCGCGATTCTGTACCACATCCTGTCACTCATGACGAGTTGAATCGTCTACGGAACACCTTAAAAGTCAATCCCTCCGACAGTACGACCGGCCTGCAGCTGGCAAGGAAACTCGTCGAAGCAGCAAGCGTTCTTGCCGACGAAGGCGGTACGGCGGATACCCGCACCCGGAACAAGAATCGCGAGAAGTTCGTCATGGAAGCACACAAGATTGTGAAGAAGCTAGTGGCAGGAGGCTCTCCAGACGCCATGTTCTATCTCGCAGACTGCTATGGTCAAGGTCGGCTTGGGTTGCAGGTGGACACCAAAGAAGCGTTCAATCTATACCAGGCTGCAGCCAAAGCTAACCATGCTGCAAGTGCATACAGGACCGCTGTTTGCTGCGAAATGGGCCATGAAGAAGGCGGAGGAACGCGGAAAGACCCAGCAAAAGCAGTGCAGTGGTACAGGCGCGCCGCGCTCCTGGGTGATACTCCAGCGATGTACAAGATGGGCATGATCCTACTGAAAGGACTGTTGGGGCAGCAAAAGCATCTGGGCGAAGCTATCAACATGCTCAAGCGTGCCGCGGACAATGCGGATGCGGAAAATCCCCACGCACTTCATGAGCTTGGTCTGCTCTATGAAGCGCAGACCGGCAATGAGAAACTCATCCGAGACGAGGCATACGCATCACAGCTCTTCAGACAGGCAGCTGAGCTTGGGTACAAATTTTCGCAGTTCCGCCTGGGTCAAGCTTACGAATATGGACTCCTTGGCTGCCCGGTTGATGCTAGGTCGAGCATCGGATGGTATACCAGAGCTGCTGCACAAGAGGAGCACCAGAGTGAGCTTGCGCTCTCCGGATGGTACCTGACAGGCAGCCAAGGTATTCTTGAACAAAGCGATACCGAAGCGTATCTGTGGGCACGCAAGGCTGCTTGTGCGGAACCCCCTCTACCCAAAGCATTGTTTGCAATGGGCTACTTCACAGAAGTGGGCATTGGGTGTCCAAGGAGTCTGGAGGAAGCGAAGAGATGGTATGGAAGAGCCGCCAGTAAGTTGCCTGTCACCATAACCACTGCACGCATACTCACCAGGTTGTAGCCTATAAATTTCCCAAAGCCCAGGAACGTCTCGAAGAGCTAAAGAAGGGTGGTGCCAAGGTGCAGAGGAGTCGCGAAAGGCTGAGCCGCACCAACCAGAAGCAGCACGAGGAAAACTGCGTCGTCATGTAGATCTTGACGTTTTGCGGAGCTTTCTGCGGGTTTCGTTTGGCGTTTTGTCGACTTCCCTTTCCCTCTGGCGTTGCTGGAGCGCTCAAATTCAGGGAGCATCTTGCGCTGCATTGGGACAATGCGGTATATGTTTGCATACTGGCATCATCAGCACTGGCGCTGGCGTTGGTCTTTGTTGGCTTGCTGTCAAGGACAGCGATGAGAGATACGAAGCTACTGTGGGCATGAAGATGCTTTGACTGACGAAGAGATATGGTGTTGCGTTCCTCGATGGGTAGTGGTAGGTAGTATGAGCGGGCCCAGGGGTCTTGAAATGACAAGCGCGACGTCCCCAACTCGCCAAACCTGGTACCGAGTCTTTACGAATGCGTGCAAAAGTGAAACGACGACCAGTGTGATGGGCGGTAATTGCATGGTGACAAGCGACGACGAGCAAATCAGAGTTGCTGGGGGCGCGCAGCCTGCCCCTGTCTGCATGGAGAGCACGGCCCCGTCGATCTTTCTCACCTTCACCGTGCATGTTGATGGATCTAAACAAAAAGCCCAGGCTCGACCCACGCACTCCCGCCGCATGAAGTCGTTCACCGCGCGCGCGATTGCTGCTGTGCGCCTGGTCAATGCCTTGCCGTGATAGCTGAATCGGCCTCTTCACGGTCAATTGCGCTGTTACCGCTAAAGATCTTGCCGTTGCCGCAACGGCTCCAGTGCCCTAGCACTCGAGATACTCGATCCTTCACGCGCATTCCTAACCTCACCTCGCCAACGGCAGACCTCAGCGACGAGCGCAATTGCCATGCCCTTTGTCTGAGATGTTTGCCGCCCCTCGCATTCTTACTCTTCGAGCTGCGAGATGTCGCTCACTCCATCCAACTCCCGGATGATGAGTCCCGCCTGGGGAACAGGAAGCCTCAAGCTCACACCGTCTAATTCACCGTTCGCCAAACAGACGCCGCTGCGGTCTCCAATCAAGAACATACGCCCCGAAGTGACGCTCGCATTGAAGCAGGTCATTGGGACGACGGCGAACTCGGCCAATGCGTTTGACAGTCGCACGTCCGGCACGTCGTTCGCATTCACCGCCGGCGCGGCTGCCGTCGTTGCAACCGTGGATGCGGAACACACCGTCACCCAGAAGTTCTATCGCGCGCGCCCCACCACCAATCCCGTGAATCCATCGGCCTCGGTCTACGGCGGACCCTCCACACCCACCCAGAACGAGGCTAGGAATCGGACAACTGCATCATTACGTGACGCAGGCCTCGGTGTCTCTCCTCTTGCTTCGCCGGCAAACGAATGGTCGGACGCGTTTGGCATCAAAACATCGACAGCGCGGGACAGGGTCAAGGCTGCTACTTGCGTCTCGTTCAGCCCAGATGGCAAGTTTCTTGCAGTAGGAGAGGTACGTCGAAGCAGTGTGATTGTTCCGACATGATGTTGACAGTAACAGACAGGCTACAAGCCGCGAGTGCTTATATTCTCGACGTCCGCCGAAGCTCCGTCTGATACTCCTCTGACATCTATCACCGATCACACGTTCGGTGTATGCTGTGTGGCTTTCAGTACCGATTCTCAATACCTTGCCACTCTGGGAGCGTCTAACGATGGGTTCCTGTACATCTGGAACATCAATCCGCGGAGCGGAGCTGCAACGCTGCATGCAAGTAGTAAATGCACGAGTCACATCAATCGGATGGCTTGGCTAGGGAACAGCTTGATCACGTAAGTGCTTTCTTGATAGGCCTCAACCCAGGGACCAACAACATGGTACAGAGCGCTGATCGTGCCAATAATCACTAGGGTTGGGACTCGACACGTCAAGGTCTGGCGCATTGATGATCAGACATCCACTGTCCGGAGCTCTAAGCCGCGGCAGAGTGATATTGCATTCCTCTCCAGCAGTATCCATAAGACTCTGCCTGGCAGGAACTGTCTCCTAGAAAATCTACTTGACAGCAACTTCACCAGCGTGGCTTCTGTCGCTCCAGCCAAAGCAATAGTTGGCTCAGACAAAGGCGATATCTGTTTGATCGACGATACTGATGGGACACAGCGGTTCTCGAAGATAGCCGAAGCAGGCTTCTCGATAACGTCCATGGCAGCCGATTCGAAGGGACGTCTACACTTGGCGGGCGACCAAGGAGGCCTTAAGACCTTGAACATTAACGAAACCCTCGGCAATCTGACTCCACCACCCTCGCCTCCTCCCCGGGTAGAGTCTCCCACAGTCACACTAGGCACAAATTGCCACCAAATTCAAGCTGTAGGAACGCTTGTTGACTACATCGTCACTGTGGACTCGGAACGATCTATCCGTCTTTCCAACTTGTGTGCACCTGACGATGAGTCTATTGTCGGCGACGTTGTGCAGAAGCTACCAGCCCATGGAGATGCCGTTCTAGGAGTAGCTTCGCTAGCCAAGTCCAACACGGCCGACGCCTCTTTCTACACTTGGTCTGCTGGAGGGTCGATCCTGTTCTGGACCCCAGATGGCTCATGCGTGCAGACCTTACAAGTCCCACTGGAGCAGCTTGCGAATAGCGATGTCGAACCGAACGAGCTGAGAACAGTGTGTACCTTTGAAGACGCTACTTACCTTGTAACTGGAGATCGGTACGGAGTACTTCGGATCATCAACATGGGAACGAAGTCAAGTGAATTCGACTTCAAAGCCCATGGCGGTGAGATAACGGATATCTCCATTTTCGAGGGTAGAGATGCCGCATATATCGCCTGTTCGGGCCGAGATCGCGTTGTGCAGATCTTCACCAGGAAAAACGATGCTTGGGATCTGATGCAGACGCTCGACGAGCACGTGGGTGCAGTGACTGGGCTATTGTTTTCAAGAGATGGCACCCGTCTTGTGTCCTGTTCCTCGGATCGGTCACTCGTTGTGAGGAAATTCGTTTCTCGTGAAGATGAAGGCGAGACGATATGCGCCTTCATAATACTACGTACGGTTACTCTAAAGGCCGCTCCTATCTCTATGGTATGGGACATTGATCAGACTGACGTCATGCTGGTATCGACAATGGACCGCCAGGTTCACAAGTATAGTCTGCGCAATGGCCACTGCATCAGCAGTTTCAAAGCTACTGATACTGATGGTGGCGATGCCGTCGTTCTTTCATCGCTGGCCCATATACCACGCCCTTTTGGTCCTCCTGTCATTGCTGGAGTCTCCAACACCGCGGAGAAATCTATCCGCCTCTATGACGAGAGCGGCACGCTTTTAGCGAGAGATTGGGGACACACAGAAGGTGTCACTGCCATTGCCCTTATGATATCTCAGAGATCCGACGAGAACGATGGTACACCGAAGTCCGTGGTCACTGTAGCCGCGGATGGGACGACCTTCATATGGAATCTCGACTTTAGGACTCCCAATCGGCAGGACATGTCAAAGTCCATTGACCCTGTTACACCACTTACTCCAACAAATCATGATCTTTTGGCCAGCAGACCCCCGCTACGCCGCGTATTCTCACAGTCTGAATTAGCTCGCCTTCAACGCTCACCAGAGGATGATAACGCAACTCCAACTGGTAATCGATCCCCCAAACTGCGCAAAAGACTTTCAAAATTCTCTCTAGCTCAAGCCCCTAGGTTAGAGCCTTCCCCGATCTCAAACCTTCTTCAAGACAATCGCGGTAGCATGTCACGACGATCATACAGAAACCGGTCTCCCAGTCCCCCAAGCCCACGAAATCCTCAGATCTCCAAGCGGCGCTCCTCAATCGATGTGAGAGCACGCACCAAGCCTCCCGCAAATGAATTCGGAAGCCTTGGTGCCTCGACCGAGAGCCTTTGCCGTACCTTACGTGCTTATCGAAAAAGACTTGCAAATACCACAGATACCATCGGTTCCGAGCTGGTTCGAGAAGTTGAACGTGAATTGGCACAAACAGCTAGGGCGATTGGGGAAAGGGCTAAATCAAAAGGACTTGACGAAACCGCCATGGTCAAGTTGCTCGATCAATATTCGGAGAGACTGGTGACCATGCTAGATGAAAAGATCGCAGCTAATGTAAGTGTGGCATTGAGGGTCAGGGAGAATAGCGAAACCGGACTTTCAAGCGGATTAGCTACACCAGCTGTCGATGGAGAAGATGGATATGGAAGAGAGGCCGATCGGGGCACAGACGATTCTACATTCAGCTCTATCAGCAACGCAGAATCAATACCGCCAGAAACGGATACTATCACGCCCCGTGAGGAGGTCACAACGCCTCTTAACTAGGAGTAATGGGAATGCAGGCGTGGAAAGAGGTATTTTGGGAATAATGAACCATTTGGCATGCGGCGTTTATATGGCACTAACGACCTTGACGCGACCGAGTGGCGTTGGAGGATTACTTTTGCAGGCGGGCCACTGGGGACAGGAACAGGTCGTCAATTCTTTCCAAGCAATACCACTTCCGCTAATGTAGTTTCAGTAGCGCCTTCGCAGGTTCTGTAATTTCTAGAAAAATTCTGAGGCTTTCAGCGCTCTTACTCCAGCTCATCCTGTTTTCCTAGTATCTGAGGACTTGTGTGATGCTTGGCCATTGGCGTCGACATAGCGACGAGTTTACCTTACCCAGACGCGTGTCTGCCGAGAGCATTCCTGGTGGATGGGTTACCAGCAAGGCCAATCAGCGAATCAGGAATGCTATAATTCGCTCGCATAATATGTGGACGAAGTGCGGGGCAGTTCTTTGCAACGCGTGCCACCTACCGGCGCCCAGGATTTTCATGTCGAATATCGAATCCAAGACAGGAAGGATTTTTCTGAAGAGTTCGCACGTGCTGCGATAATGATATGGAATGCTCGGAATCATTTTCCATAGGGCTGGCCGACCGCGGCAAACAAACAACCCAGGGCCTCGGGCGTCAGAGATAGCTTCCAGCGGTCCGAACGCCTGCGTCAGGGCAGATGCTTGCAAGCTCGCGTGGTTGAGCGATGGGCTAGCCGGACGCTTGCCTGGTCCAGGACATGCAGCCGCTATAGCTTCATTGAAGTGTTCAACCACGGACGACTTGAGGAACTCGGGAACCAAAGTTTTCTCGGCCCATCCGAAATGTGAAGAGTATCCGAACTCAACAGAGAGAACGCACGAGAACCGCGGCGCTAGGTTACCGACGTGCTCCGGGTGGCTTTCGTAGTGTGCATGTGTACCGTGCATGCAGGTACTCGCATTGAGCTTTCCAAATACCTACCCAAACCCGAACTAGGGGTGGAAAGGGGCCAGTGAGCTGTACTGCATGTTGCCAGCTCCGGTGAGAATCCGAGCTTTCAGCGAATCTCTCAGTTCCTCTCTATAACGATAGGCGATCAGCAAAGAACGCGACATTTAAGATAGTAAGAAGGATTAGTTGTGTAACCGCCGAGTCCCGGATTCTCACCGGAGCTGACAACATGCAGTAGGTATAGACGATCTTGGTCTCAATTTTCCCAAACGCAGTGTTCTGTACACAGCGAGCCGTGTTCTTCACATGGAGAGTTCAAGACTGTTCGCCGAGGACTACGTTTGATGTCGTTTAGCAGCAGCTGATTGAATAGCGCAGCAGTGCGAACATTACTCCAACGCCGCGTCCTGTTGGTGGGCCGATCGGTGCAGAGCTATGCTTTCTTTGTTCGTCGAGGAGCGGCTACGGCTCCGGACATATGGGAGGGAGCTTACCGGCCCCGCCAAGTGTATCGTATGTGGCCTAGACAAAGACTTTACCTCGTCATTGCTCCCTTCTCCCCGCAGCGAACGCTGCATGGATCACGAGGGGCAGACTAACGGAACGTGAATGGCGAGGAGGAGCAGTCGTCGGCAGGGACGTTCTGTGATCACTTCATAAGAGCGCCCGCCGCACGTTGAAGCACCAATTGCTGCTTTCTCCACACTCTCGTACAGACACCCTTGCGTCTACCCAGTGTACCCCCTCATTCTCGACCCGAGCCATCGCACCAGGCAGCTGTTCTCCGAGACCTTAGCAGCTTCAATTTCGGTCAGCAATCAACTTGGGTCTACCGAGCCCTTTACCCGGAATTGAGACATATAGTTGCCCTACGGCGCATCCACAGCTCCGCCTGTGGTCCAAAAGCTTCGTCTTCGAATTCGTGAAGCTCTCCGCGGCAGCTCCCCCCTTAACGCTGCGCGAAATCGACGCCGTATCGCTCTGCCACTTTCTGGCCACACGTACCCGCGAAGCTTCATCATGTCTGAAGGTGATGTAAAGCCTGCGAACCCTGTGGTTGCAGAAGCCCACCAGGTCGACACATACCACGTTCCCAAAGCTTTCCTCGAGTAGGTGTCCTGTTTATTGCATCTTTGCATAGTCCGCGGTTGGGCACCGTCTCAAGCTCTTCGCGCGCGGAAGAGCGGGGTGACCCCGCCATGCCCAGAGCGCCATCACGATCAGCACTCCAGAGTTCCAACGTGGCTTGTGACAGCAATTGAGTTTGAAGAAAGCTGACAGTGCATGCGCAGAAAGCACCCGCACTCGAAACCACATCTCGACGGCCTCGAGCACTACCAGCAGCTGTACAAGGAGTCAATTCAGGAGCCCGACAAATTCTGGGGACGTCTAGCGCGAGAACTGCTCACGTGGGAGCGCGACTTCCAGACCGTGCATGCCGGCAGCTTTGTCAATGGAGACAATGCCTGGTTTCTCGAGGGCAGGCTGAATGCGAGCTACAACTGCGTTGATCGCCACGCTTTCAAGGACCCTGAGAGGCCGGCCATCATCTACGAGGCCGACGATGAGGGTGATGGCCGCACTATCACCTACGGCGAGCTCCTACGCCAGGTTTCGAAGGTGGCCTACACGCTCAAGGAGATGGGCGTCAAGAAGGGTGATACCGTTGCCGTGTACTTGCCCATGATTCCCGAGGCTCTCGTTTCTCTCCTCGCTTGTTCGCGTATTGGCGCAGTCCACTCGGTTGTCTTTGCTGGTTTCTCATCCGACTCCCTTCGTGACCGCATCATCGACGCCGAGTCGAAGGTAGTCATCACTACAGACGAGGGCAAGCGTGGAGGAAAGGTGATCAGCACCAAGAAGATCGTGGACGAGGCTCTCAAGCAGTGCCCCGGCGTGTCACACTGTCTGGTTTTCAAACGCACTGGTGCCGACGTACCATGGACGAAGGGCAGGGATTGGTGGTGGCATGAGGAGGTGGAAAAGTATCCCAACTACATCGCCCCCGAGCCCGTGAACTCTGAGGATCCTCTCTTCCTGCTCTACACATCTGGTTCGACCGGCAAACCCAAGGGTGTTATGCACACCACGGGTGGCTACCTCCTGGGGGCTGCGGCAACCGGCAAGTACGTTTTTGATATTCACGACAAAGACATCTTCTTCTGCGGTGGCGATGTAGGATGGATTACTGGCCACACCTATGTTGTCTACGCTCCGCTGCTTCTAGGTGTTGCTACTGTGGTATTCGAGGGGACACCGGCGTACCCGAACTTCTCACGCTACTGGGACATTGTCGACAAGTACGGTGTTAGCCAGTTCTACGTTGCTCCTACCGCGCTACGGTTGCTCAAGCGTGCTGGTGATCAGCACGTGAAGCAAAAGATGAAAAACCTGCGTATCCTTGGATCAGTGGGTGAGCCGATTGCAGCAGAGGTGTGGAAATGGTACTTTGAGATTGTTGGGAAGGAGGAGGCACACATTGTTGACGTAAGTGATGTGAAATAGACGCATTTGTGCGTAGAATACTAACATTGGCAGACCTATTGGCAAACAGAGACTGGCTCTCATGTCATCACACCGCTGGGTGGTGTCACACCAACGAAGCCGGGTTCGGCCTCCCTCCCCTTCTTCGGCATCGAACCTGCCATCATCGACCCCGTTTCCGGCGACGAGATTCATGGCAATGATGTCGAGGGTGTACTGGCCTTCAAGCAGCCGTGGCCGAGCATGGCGAGGACTGTTTGGGGAGCACACAAGCGATATATGGACACATATCTGAATGTCTACAAGGGCTACTACGTGAGTGGTTATGCTTGAGGATGTATTCCAATGCTGACATGGACAGTTCACGGGAGACGGCGCCGGACGTGATCATGAGGGCTACTACTGGATCAGAGGCCGTGTGGACGACGTTGTCAACGTCTCTGGCCACAGGTTATCGACTGCTGAGATCGAAGCCGCCCTCATCGAGCACCGTACGTGAATTGATTTGCGGGTTAAGATGTCCTCTGCTGACAGTAGCCACAGATTCCGTTGCCGAAGCCGCTGTCGTAGGTATCAACGATGAGTTGACAGGCCAAGCCGTGAACGCCTTTGTTGCCCTTAAGGACGGCAACGAGGCAAACGACCAGACAAAGAAGGATCTGATCCTGCAAGTGCGCAAGTCGATCGGTCCGTTCGCCGCACCGAAGGCGATTTTCGTAGTACCCGACTTACCCAAGACGCGATCCGGAAAGATCATGCGCCGTATTCTCCGCAAGATCTTGGCAGGCGAGGAAGACCAGCTGGGCGACACATCCACGGTAAGCAGAAGTCTTTGTACATGTCTTGGCGGGCGATGGTGACGGTCACTGTGGTGACGCGCGTACTCGGCGCCGGTTCTGTGGGTGATAACGCTAACGTGTTTGGCAGCTGTCGGACCCCTCAGTGGTCGATAAAATCATCGATGTCGTACACTCGGCCAAGAAGAAGTAGTCTCGAAGCTACTCGCAGTCGTTTAGGATATGACATGCTGCTCTAGGCGGGTGCGTTGGAGAACAGACGCACGGCTTTAGGCGCGTCAATTGACGATGTGGGTAAAGGCCAATGCAGCGTTGTCTTGGAACCGCGTTGGGGCTGTGTAGGCAGGGTGCCTGTGGTGTAGGACACTCGAGGACGGTGATGTTCGGTGCATTCTGGGGCTCTGTTTGGATTTTCATTTGTGCTATATCCTGCCCGTCTGCAAAGGCTGTTATTGATGTCTGATGTTTCTACCAAGCTCTGGTGCGCCACATGCGATGGCACTGAAGACGCGGGCGCCAATGCAGATCTGGCGCTCGTGGTGCGTGAGAGGACGTGATGTGTGGTTGTCCCGTCTCAGATGGCGTTTGAGGAGTGGGGAACCGGGGCCTGGGGCGCAGCACACTCCAGGGCTCCATAAGCAGCGTGCAGCCCTAACGCCCTGGCCGCGGAAGGCCAAGCCAGGCTGCCAGGAGTCCCTTCGACCCACTCGTCAATAGCCCAACATCGCCAACCTCCATATTGCTGCTAGACAGCCGTCGCTTCCGCCAGGAACTCTTCCCCTACAAGACCACGCCCGCTCAATGTCGCTCGCTGCGCTGTGTAATTATTAGCCCCTCGCTCTCTCGTGCAGCCTTGAGAACGACTCCTGGAAGGAGCGTTCGTTGCCACCAGAATGCGGCTCTCACGGACCCTGACAGTGCTGGCAACCGCGGCCTGCACCACGCTCGTTACCGCGTCTTCCACGATACGAAATCCGTTGAGGGCGATTGCGCTTGCGAAGAACCCGTCGATCCTCACCCCGAACCACCGCGTGACTGCCGTGTCCACGTTTGATGTGGCCCTCGACGTGTCCGGAACCCGGTTGCGACTCAGCCTCGAACCGAATCACGACATCTTTGTCGACGGTGCCGTGGTCCAGTATCTGGGTGCCGACGGCGAGATATCGCGCCAGGAGCCCATTGACCGGCTGCAGCATAAAGTCTACAAGGGCACGGCCTGGCTGAAGAGGGGGAACCGTTGGGACAATGTAGGGTGGTCCCGTGTGTCAGTTCGAAGAGACGGACCGGAGCCACTGTTCGAGGGCGTCTTCACTGTCAATGATGACCACCACCACATCCTGCTCTCGTCGAATTACAAGAAGACGCGAATGGCCCTGGACCCGGATGTTGATTTGCGGGACGACGAGTACATGGTCGTGTTTCGGGATTCGGACATGTTGGCAGACTTGGAGCACACGGAATTGCGCAAGAGGTCGGGAGACCTGGGCTGTCGCAGCGACTCGTTGAGCTTCAATATGGATCTGGATCATCCTGTGTATGCGAGTATGAGGCCGCGTAGCGAGAGCTTCATCACGAGCGCTTTCTCGTCCCTCCTAGGAAAGCGACAGAACGGCGGTGACCAGACCCTTGGAGGTAACTCTGCGGGTGTCAACCTGGTTTCGACCATTGGCAACACCGCTGGTTGCCCGACCTCCCGCAAGGTTGCGCTTGTTGGGGTGGCGACCGACTGCACCTATACCAAGGATCTCGGCAGCGACAATGCCACCAAGAGTAATGTCATCCAGCAAATGAACGCCGCATCCAGCCTCTTCGAGAGCACGTTCAACATCTCTCTCGGCCTCGCCAATCTCATTGTTACCCCTTCTACATGCCCCACCACCGTTCAACAGGCGACGCAATGGAATCAGGCTTGCAGTGGTAGCGTCAACATAGAGGACCGTCTCAATTTGTTCTCAAGTTGGCGAGGGCAGCAGAACGACAATTACTCTCACTGGACACTCCTCAGTACCTGCAATACCGATTCTGCAGTCGGACTTGCCTGGCTCGGACAGGCTTGCGCTGCAGGGGCCCAAGGGAATTCGAGCGGTGGACAATCGGTAGCTGGCGCAAATGTAGTTGTGCGAACATCCACCGAGTGGCAAGTCATTGCGTAAGTCTTGCAATTGTAGTCGCATGCCACAGAATCAACTAACGCTCCCTAGACACGAGACAGGCCATACATTCGGTGCAGTGCACGACTGCGATTCTCAGACATGTCAAGATGCCAACACTGTCAACTCACAGCAGTGCTGCCCTCTCAGTGCTAACACCTGCGACGCCGGCGCCAAGTTCATCATGAATCCGTCCACTGGCCAAGGGATCGAGAAGTTCTCCGCATGCTCCGTTGGCAATATTTGCTCTGCGCTCGGAAGAAACAGCGTCAAATCCAACTGTCTTAGCAACAACAAAGGTGTCACTCTTTTGTCTGGTCAGACGTGCGGCAATGGAATCGTGGAAGGCGACGAAGAATGCGACTGTGGCGGAACGAAAGGTTGCGGTAGTAATGCCTGTTGCGACGCTAGCACGTGCAAGTTCAAGAATAACGCGGTCTGCGATGATTCGAACGAAGATTGTTGCACCGCGTGTCAGTTTGCGTCATCCAACAAAGTCTGTCGAGCCAGTGCCAGCTCTTGCGATCCTGAAGAGAAATGCACAGGCAACACGCCATATTGCCCGAATGACCAGACTAATCCAGATGGCACCGATTGTGGCAATGGGTTGCAGTGTGCGAGCGGACAATGTACTTCGCGCGACCAGCAGTGCAAGACTGTCATGGGCAGCTATACTACCGGAAACGATACATACGCTTGCGACAATAGCAACTGCATGTTGACGTGCGCGAGCCCCGAGTTTGGAGCGAACACATGCTATAGCCTTCAGCAGAACTTCTTGGACGGTACGCCCTGCGTGGGTGGTGGATCTTGCCAAAATGTGAGTGTGCTTGTCATACATATATTAACTCACGACATACAGCTAATCTTACAATTAGGGCCAATGCACAGGCTCCTCAGTAGCCAAGGAAGTCAAATCCTGGATTGACGACCACAAGACGCTCGTTATCGGTATCGCTTCTGCCATTGGCGGATTACTTGTCCTCTCCATTCTCGGCTGCTGTTGGCGTAGCTACAAGCGCAGAAAGATGAGGAAGGTGTATGTCTCAAACGCAGCAGTCCCCCGTCCTCCACCGCCCGGGTATGGGTACGGTCAGAACAGGGGTGGTGGCAGTAGCTCAAGGAGTCGATCCAGGAGGAGAGGCCCCACGAGTCCAACAGGAAGTGGCGGACCCCTGATGAACCAATCTGTAGGACCACCACCTGGACCGCCACCCGGGTGGCAGGGACATAATATTCCAGAGCCGCCGCCCATGTACCAGAGACAGTCGAGCATGCGATATGCTTGAGTGGGTACAATTTTCCTTACTGTTGTTGTTTTGAAAAATCTTGAGATGGTTTGCATTGGACATTGTTTGCATTGTATCTAGCATCACTCACCGCACTTTACGACCTTTTCTGGTGGATTGTCTTTTTTGGACGTTGCATTCTCGCACGGCGTTGTTAGGCAAAGACGGGCAAAGATGGCGATTTAGCATCTTGCGTTTCGTCTTCTTCGCACTCATTCGGTTTGATCTTACAGGGGTGGAGCATCCCTGACGGAAAGGGATGCAATGTACAGAACATCTAGGCACGATGTATTTAGTATGTACTTGGACATAGTTGGGTACTAGCGTTGAGAGTGAATGGTTGTGGTATGAAGTAGATAGAGAGACAAAGCATGTGCGATATTGAACCCTGTTGCGCCAGATCCCTTGTGCTTTCCTGTGCAATTAGAACGATTCGGACTGAATGTTGCATATATGATCTGGCTGAGCATGTGTAGAGGCGATCTTGTAACGGCTGAGGGTGTAGGCTAGTAAGAACGAGGTCGAAGACATGAAAAGTGATCGTACACTTGCTCTTTGATGAACCTAGAAATATAACTACTTCAGAATGCTCTCGGCATTAAAGCTGACGATGATCTCGCGTGAGAATTGTCAGATGGCGTTCTGCTCGGTCTTCGTTCTACGCGAGTGAGACGGCATGGCATCCGAGAGCGAGGAACGGGGAACGAAGAGTGGGTTGCTGAGGCTGAGAACGATAGATTGGGGTGAGTCCATGCACTTTTGTTTGAGGAGGATGATAATTATTAAGCCTGCGAAGCTGGAGTGCTTGTAATGGTGTGTCGTATAGCGCATTGCAAATATGCAGGTGGTTGAAGCGTTCCTGATGGTCTGCACAGCACCAAGATACTCGAATTTGCATGAAACCAAGAACATTACGGTCATCTCATCTGGGCATCGAGAACAAGTCTTTGATAGAGCGGAAACTATTCAAGTATGGAGAACTTGGGTTGAGCCAGACGCTACGTCGTGACAAAAACGAGCTAGGCCACGTTGGACGCCGAACGCAGACGATGCATTGAACACACGCATACTCAAGAACAACTTTTCGCACCACTCGCCTATTCGTACCTCTCAAAAATCAGCTATGTAGCCACAACAGTTGGCTCCAACAGCACCTGTGGTTCCCCATCTTCTCGTCCTTGCGTATCCGTCATCCTAGCTAGTCCCGGCGCAATCACGATTCCTCTCCGCCCGACGCCTTCCCAATTCAGTTCATATACAAACGGTTGGCCGTGTAGCCAGAGCATGAGTTCTAGGGCGTGTATGATGATGGAGACGAGGTCGTCATCTTTATCAGAATCGCTGTACGCTGGGTTGGCCCAGGGGAAGAAGGTTAGCGCAAAGTGCTCTGCTGCTTCTTGGACGCGCGAGGAGAGTGATGTTGTCAAGGAAAGAGCGGAAGCTGATGGATTGGTGTGGGGCGATAGCGGGTTCAGAGTCGTGTAGAGGTGCGAGGAGAGTTGGCGGTAGAGCAGGTATGCTGGGCTCAGGTCTATGGCATCGAGCACGTTAGCATGCCATTAACCCCTCTCGAAGAGCATGGCAACTGACCTGGATTCGCGTTCAGAACCTTGTCCTTCCCGCCCATACCAATGACTTCCCGGGGAAACAGGCTCTCGCCCCTCTTCCCTTCCGGCGCGGTAATGCCCATCACATAACTCACAAGCGCGTGCTTAATGGCGACGGTCGGCTGCGAGAAACTCTGCAGCATCTCCAACATGCCTGTCCCCGCACTCCCATTCCCGAATTTGGCGAGATCAGACTCCATGGACGGCGTAATACTGGCATGTACATCGCGGTAGAAGTTCTCAACATGTCGCTGCATCTGTTCAAAAAGCTCCGAGACCCTAGACCGAATCGTCATATCATCAGCCACCTCTGGTAGCACTCCAGCTAGGAACGCAGACGAAGCCGCCAGATTCGCCAAATCGACATCTTCCTCCTCGCGCTGCTCTCGAGGAACAGCCGCCGCAGCAAGAGCCGGTGGTGGGATCTGAGACACTTCTTGCACGTATGGCGAGCTGGGGATGCCTTTTCCGACAGAACTTGGAAGCTGCGGGACCGATTCATAACTCGAGTTTGTCATTTTGGGGTTCTGCTTGCGCCGGCGGAAGAGGAAGAAGGCAATCAGGAAGGCAATCGCGGCTCCGAGGATGGCGGTCCCTATGGCTATTCCAGCAACGGCGCCTTTTGACACGCCATTTGAGGTGCTGGATGATGAGGATGGAGTGGCTGTTGCTGCGAGGACCGTGGTGGCTCCGGTAAAGGAAGGACTTTGGCTTGGGTGGGCAGTATCGGTTTCTGCTGGTCTTCCATCTGAAGTCACTACGCCAGTATTTTTGTTATCTGGTGGAGCGGTGTCGGTTGCCGTTACCGGCACCACGACTGGAGTACAACCCGACCATGGAACGACGTCAGTAAACGCACAGCTTGTAACTGTAGTCTGGGCTGGTCCATGGGGATCATCACCCAAACCCGGCATCTTGAAGTACTGCAACGAAGAGAGAGAAGTAAGAAGCCTCAGAAAGTGGGGATCGGGGCATTTCGCCCATCATATTGCTCAGACTGGAAGGATGCATTCCGTCGGGCGATGTCAGGCGTGTCAGACCGCATGGGGCTGAGCAACATGGGGGCGATGAAGTTATTTGTGTCACCGTGTCTGCAACGGTCGCACCCTGGCCAGCTGGTGGGCTGTGATTCTCGCCCCCAACAGCACTGCTATCTGAAACTCCATCGTTTCCGATATCTCTAACTGCACTAGGAGAAGATCGTGCTGCTAAGCCGCAACTAGCTCTCTAAACGAGCTTTTCTTACCCAGCCCGACATTATATCCTTGCATAGCACCACTCCACGTTCTCGATTCTTCAGGCCTCCAGCCATATCATTCCCGCCTAACGCTGATGAACCTTTGTTACTGGCCGGCTCGACATGAACTAAAGCTGGTTGCGCGGACCGCGGCATGAGAACAGGGCCTAGAGACCATGAATTTGCCTGTTAATCAGACACAAGCGCCGGGACAGCCTCGGACAGCGATTGAAATGCAGAGGGTGCTCCCACGACAGGCCGCCTTCTCCGCTGTTATGACCTTTGGCCTCCCATCCTTACTTTTCCCGTGACGCACGCAGGACGACTATCACCATGGCGAGTGCGACGGTGCTGCTTGCGATCTTCGCATCTGCCGTGTCGGCCAGTCGATACGGAGCAATCGTCGCTCGCGAGACGCCTCACATACCCGGATACTTTGCGAGAGAGGCCGTGGTTCCGCGCCCAACCTCTCCACCACAAGTTGTACGACAGTTGGTCCCCAGAGATGCCGCGACGTGTGGATGGTCGGTATCAGATGGCTCAGCGAACGTCTGCGGAGACACTCAATATTGCACGACTGGAACCGACTCATCTTCCGGCGGCTGGTGGAACTGTTGTAACACGGACTCCTGCTATACGCAGACTGCTTGCTCTTACAGCGTTGAATGGTGAGAAAATTCGAAACGCGACATATGGACTGTAGACTAACCATGGTCCAGTGATGGCGACACTCCATATTGCGATACAACATACATGACTGATGGATCCCACACATTCTCGCGCTTCATGTGTGCTACACAGGCTTCAGTCATCCACATGGTCTACTCTTCCGATGACACGCCTCAGTATTCATCGAGTATCGAGTCAGCCTCCTCAGCCTCAGCAGCAGCAGCCTCTTCCGCCTCTGCTGCATCACAGTCCGCAGCCGACGCGTCGAAATCATCCACAGGTACCGGTGACGCACGGGAAGCGACATCGACTCCAGCTAGCTCTAGCACACCATCAAGTGGTGGCGGCTCCGGACTCGGTAGTGGTGCGATTGCCGGCATTGCGATAGGAGCTGTGGCAGGCGTGGCAATCATCGCCGTTCTCGCATTCTTCGTCTGGAAATCGAGGAACAAGTCTGCGTCCGGTACAGCATACCATCCCGCGGAGATGGGAGGATCGTACAGTCATCCAGCAGAGATGGCGGCATCACCAGGCTACCACGAGCACTACAAGCCGCACGGATACGGCGACACTTATGCACACATGCAAGCACAAGCCCCTCCTCAAGAATTACCCTCTGAACATAGGGTACACGAACTGGGTCCGACAAGTTAGTCCGGCTTTGATGACAGTATTGGTTTGTGGGATGTAATGTGTAAAAAAGATCACGGCTTCTGGTTCGTTCAGTTGTACATTTTCGTTCTAGCTAGCGATGGCGCAAGTCGCCGTCGTTGAAGATATATTGAAGATACCTATTCGTTAATTCGTCCCTTCTCCTTTCCCACAACCTCTTCGAGACGAACTTCGCTCAAGCACCCTTCCAGGCCCCAACGATGCAGCTCTTCACGAGCGACGTGTCGGTCCAGGAATTTCCGCTCCCGGTCGGCGTCTCGTTCAATTCATATGTTGACGCAAATCCGCCAGCTGCCCATCCAGTGTAGCCAATGTACACATCGGAGTTTTGGCTTTCAATCTCGTCAGCAGGGCTTTTGCATATTCAAGCATTCGTTTCACTTACTTCAGATACTGGATTTCCTGGCACAAGTACTGCTGACAGCTCGCAGTATTGCCGCCTCCTGTCTCTGATAAAATCGCGAGTCTTTTGTTGGTACGCAGCCAGTCGGCCAACGGCTTGAATGCCTGAAGATTCAGGTATAAGGTCAGTGGCTGCTCTTAAAGGGGGATGAGAGGACGGGTGCCCTTAGCAAGCTTTTTGAAACGCCACCCGGGTCGCATTTCACAAATCTACGCCAAGAAACACCTTGTAGTTGAAATTTCCGTACGTTGTCGATGTTATTCTTCACGCACTCGGTGTGCGTTCCCGAGTTGTCCGAGTCGAGATACTTGTGGACATCCATGATCAGGTTATCCGTGGTGCCGTCTGGGTTCTTGACCTCTGCCAGCGCCGCGGCCGAGCCGGAGGAAACGAATGTCTCCGCGCTCGTGTACCCTTGGCCAGGGAGGAGGATAAGGTTTTTGGCTGCGCCTGCACCTCGGATCGCCGTGACGACGTCTTGGACGGTAGCGGCCCAGGTTTTGATGTCCTGCGTGCGACTGTTAGCATACAGCCCCGACCATCGCCGCCCCCAGAACAGGAGCACGAGCAACACGTACCGGGATATCATGAGGCTCATTCATAACCCCAAATACGATCTTCGCATTTTGCCCGTACTTCGTTGCTAGCTGCTTCCAAACGTCGGCCAACTGCGCATTCGGTGGTCCTCCCTGGCCCACAATCTGGCCGTTCCACCGCGCATAGTTGTGGATGTCGATGATACACAGGCTCGCGCCAGAGCTCAAGCAGCCTTGAACCAATCTGTCGTACTGTCCTAGGTTATTTGCGTTCAGCGTGCCGCCGAGCTGGCCATTGACTAGGAATTGCCAGCCCACGGGCAGCCGGAAGGCATTGAGCGAGTCGTCTTTTACGAAATGGTTCATCTGTCCTACGGCGTTGGCGCCTGGAAGAGTGGATTACAAGGTTAGTGATAGGTTGTTTGGAGGTATAGGCGGACCGTTTACCAGTTACGATGTCGTAGGGTTTGTTTGTCCCGGTCAGTGAACAGGTGCCGTCTGTCGTGCATCCGAAGTCGAAGCCGGCGATGTTGACACCCGCATATTGCACTTTGGAGGCGCGAGGTGTGAGCGAAGTTGGTGCTGCGGATGTGAGCGCGGCGCTCGCGGCGATGGCGAGGAGGGTAGACTTCATTGTGGCGATTCGAACAAGTATGGAGAAGGACCTCGGACGACACACAAGAAGGCAACGTCTCTACGAGGGATAGCAGGCCTATTTGTACTTTTCGGCATACCATGCAAGGAACCCAAGATCACCCAAGATCATATATCCCCGGGAAGCTTGTCCCAAACACTATACGATGCTCCATCTACAATCGGGGATGTTTTATTGCGAGGACGAATCACGAGCCATAGTACGGTTTCAACCCTTCTAGAAGAAGCAGATCCGACGAGTATGCCCGAATGACAGGTCAGCGGCATGAAGATGCATATTGTTTGATTGGGGGAGTCGCCATAAACATGAGTGCTAGTGTAAATCACAGGCACGGCAGGACCGCTGGGGTGGCACAAGGGTGCAAAGCTTGATGAGGCTTGACCAGGCTTATTGAGGCTTGATCTAGGGTAAATTAAAGGATGCCCTGACACTTTTTGCAATCACCCTTCCACGGAAGCTGATTGCATGTGGTTACAAGCGCGAGGTTTTCGCATCAAAGCTGGAAGGTCGCGAAGGTCTACTTGACCACGAGCGTTGAGCATGAACACCATCCAGCATCATTTACTGACAGCTATTACCCGCTGAGTAAGGAAATGGAAATTATGATGAACTTTGAAACGAATGATCTCATGTCATGTGCTGCGGATAAATTAAGACTAGGATTCCCCGCACTGTTCGTTTTTTTTTCAAGAATATTACCCTCCCGTGCCTCCATAATCCCTGCATACTATGAGCCAGCTTGTGGCGACACCATCTAAGAACACTGCAAACACATCAGTGAGCATAAATGTGCAGCAGAAGACTGGAGGCATATATGTCACCGCACTTGTCCCCGAAGCACACTGCATCGTTCATTGGCTGTAGTCGTTTCTTTCATTGCCCCATCGGCATGGCTGAAGCTGGTGTTTTCGCCGTGTTCTTGAGCAGACCAAGATGATTAAAATGTTCCTCACGGGGAGACTCAGATAGCTGGATATCGGAACCCGGCTTTCAAAACACTGGTTCTACGGCTGTCTAGATGCAGACTGTCTTACATTTAATGGCTATATAATTGGCGCAAGTAATAACATCCACGAGGATCGTCTTCTCTTGTATGACGTAGCCGTGTCGTCCAGAAGCAGTATTCGGCTTGGAACTGTGCTTGTACGAAGTAGTAAACACAACGACAGGACATTTAGTGTCAACGGTCAGAAATCGCCCGCGTCGCTTTGGCTTTGGATTCATGGCCCACTCTTATGCTTCAACTTTCTCCTTGTTTTCATCATGCTTAAGCCCCCTTCGATTTTCCTCTATTACAGACCGTTCCAGACGCCCCTTACTGTTGAGAGGGGAACTCGTCTTCCGCAGTTACGTTGCTGGCTCGTAGGCGCTCTTTTAGACGAAGGTTCTCAGCTCGTAGCTTGCGTAACTCATAGGACTGCTGGATAGGGGCGTAGTCACCACCCTCTGCTACAAAGGTGCACTCTCTAGGCTGACCACGAGCGCAGCATGCTGAGCAGGGTTTTGTACGATCGCACTTCACCTTCCGCTCTCGACAAGAGTTGCACGACAGTAGCTGTCGTGTCTGCCGGGGCTGTTCCGGTATGATTGACATTTGCTCCGTGCGGTGGACTTTTTCGGTGGTGGATGGCAAAGGAGCATATATGCTGGGCACTGATGTACCCGCGCCTTGTGATAGACTGACTGGTTGCCCACTGGCAGGAGCTAAGGCAATTGTAGTATGCTCGAGATCAGGTTTGCCCAGAGTAGCCGGACTCGTGAATTCGGTGTCCTTTTTTTGCTTCGTTGCATGTTTGCTCGTCGACCATGGGCGTTCTCTCCTCGCTCTCTGCATTACGAAAGAGCGGGCACTGTGGCGGCGCTGCGCATCTTTTAATGCGTCTCCCTCTTCGATATCGGATCCGCTGTCCCTTAGTCCTGATTCGCGTACTTGTAGGGCTATGTCAGGCTGGTTTGGGACCAGGACTTTCCTCGCAACAGAATTTGCTTGCGGGTTTTTCAGCGCGTGGGACAACGCCGTTACATCGTTTCCCGATGTAGAGTTCCGAGTAACATCGAAAGATCCGAGTGCATCACGGTGATCAGCGGTTCGTCTAAAGGGAGGTGTTCGCGGGATTACAAGACGTGGTGGACATATTGCATCGGAGTCTTTTGCCGCCTCGGCAGATGGTGCTTCAATCGAGCCTCGGCGTGCAACATCGCCTTCAAGTGTTCGCTCGAGTGTGCCGCTCATCTCTTTGTCCCTGTCAGACGCGTTTACAGGACTATCGGAAATATCCTGAACTTGTGGCAACAGTGGAACAAGTACTTCGAAGTTCTCTGGAGCCTGCTTTGTCGTCTGCGGCGTGTGGTGATATAATCGTGAGTTGTGCTGCGGTTTTGCTATAACATCAGTGTAGCTGTCTAGATTATGGCCCATTGTTTGTGGGGTATGGTGATATATTCGTGGGTTCGTCCGGGGTCTTGCTGTAACACCAGTAGGATTGTCCAGAGCATGACTCATCGTTTGAGGATGATTCATTTTGACTGCCTGCTTTACCGCTTCTTCACGCCGTCCACGAACGACTTCCGGCTGTGTGGCTCTATCTGGTGGTGGGGATGTGAAACCTGCATCTAGGGAATCTTCCGAGGACGGAAATCTGTAGTTGTGTTGAGCATTGTATTGAGCCGGCGTTATCGAAAACAATTGCTCGGTCCCCTGTACTTTGGTTGGCGACGAGAGTTGTGTATGCAGCTGGTCGAGGTTGGATCCTGACGACGAAATAGGGTCTATATTCTTTGGCTTCGCACCGTCAGCATAAGTTTTGTGCAGCGGTCCAGAGAAGCTATCGAAAGGGACAGAGCTGAGACCTGGGAGGGCGGAGGTATTGAATCGCAAGAACTCGGGTTTTTCAAAACTGTGAGACGATTTCGACTCCAGGGCTGTAGTGCCAAGCTTATCCTGACCCATGCGACGGGATCGGGATTCAAGTCTGCAGTGTGTCAGAGACTGAAAAGTACAGCGGCTTCAGAAACCTTAAACCAGGAAAGGAGTACACGTACGCAGCCTGTCTGTTACGGAGAAGTCGTCTTTGTTGCTTGAGTTTCATTAACTCTTCCTCATCGTCGCAGCTCGAGATGAGCTGGTCGATATTGAGTAAGCTTCGCTGCCCAGGAAGACTTTCCCATGTTTTCCAATCATGGATACTCTCTTGTTTCTCCTTATCTGCTGCCATATCATAAGTGGTACTCGCCCCCTTGCGAGTGTCCAACGTTTCCTCCCCATGGCTTTCCTCGTGCCTGCTTAGATCCGTGGCTCTTGAACATGCATGTGTTTCGTCTAAAACCTCTTTAAACTTTAAGTCCATATGCTCTCGTTGCGCATGCACTTCTTTACAGTCGCTGCTGCAGAACCATTTTGATCTGGCACGTGGTGCGTGATTCATATTGACACATGCACTATGGAACCACTGTCGAGGACAAGAATCGTTATCGCAAGCAATCATGTCGCCGTAGCTCTCTTTATTGCAGAAGCAATACCGAGGCTCATCGCCACGTTCAACGTTAGCCGCAGCTAGTGATGGAGCGCCCTGTGACGTGTGGAATTGGGCATTGAGATCCAGACCTTCCGCTATCCCGGGCTGTAGGGCTGCGGTTTGACGACCTGAGGGTACCTGCAGATTGTCAAATTCTAAGCTCCCATCACCCAAATCTAAGTCAGGTATGTCCACGGTCCGTCTGAAGTCGATATGTCTTGGATGACAGTCAGTGCACTCGTGCACGTCAGGCACCTGAAGAGGGGTTTCGTAGAAGCAAATGATGTGTTGCCAGGTATTACACTTCTCACATAGCACGGTGTTTCCATCGTCAGAAGCGCTCCCACATATACACTGGATAGGATAAGAGTCGTCCTGAGTCAATGGCAGCGGATCGAGCGGGCTTGGCGACATTTTAAAACGATTGACTGTAGAATCGTAGTCGCGAAAGTATTCCTCAATGGGACCCAAAGTAGAGGTCGGTGTCAGGCTACCAGTGGGCTTGTTGATGCGGAGTGGTTCTAACTTTCCATCCGTCTGCGAACCCGAGTCACTGTCAGCATCTGATTCCACTCCACACGGTAGGGCTGCCAAAGAAACCTCTTCCATGTGTCTGGAGATGTGTGCGAGTAGGGTGCTCTTCCCATGGTGAACCACACCAACGCAAAGCGGACATGTGTCATCTGCGCTATCTGCTTCGGCCTTGTGGAAAGCGACAATGTGGGTGATCCAATCGTTCCGATCACGAAAAGCTGGGGGGTTGTCGCTGCAAGCCGAGAGGACGCACACATAAGGCTGAAGATCGCTGAACAAATGTCGTCTGAAACAGCGACTTTGTCAGCGTAAGTTTGTGTGAGATAACAGTATGCCTTACCTCCATTCTCGTGTGGTTTTTGCCTTGATGTGCATACCGCATGCAAGGCATTCGAACTTCTCCCCATTTCTTGCCTCGATGGGGAGTGACGGTATCTGAGAGCGATGGGCTCCAGAAACGCTCGACGTGAAGGAAGCGATGGTCTCCGCGTAAAGAGATGTTCGCCCAGAGATTGAGGTACCTATACCTGAGTCGAGGAACTTTGACTTCGCTATATGTGATATCGACATGTCCAAAATGGCAGTCTCACTTCTTGCAGCCTTGTCCCTTTCTTCCTGCAGCCGCTGATAACGAACCCAATTCGCACGTCCCAGACTTTCGACAACTGTGCGCCTTGCTCGAGGATATTTGGAATGAATCAGATCAGCATAGTATCGATGCGGAGCGAGATCGACGAGTCGTGGGAGACTGGGAACCTCAAACTGGCTGCTCGTATCCACCGCTGGACATCTGAGGGCATTATTGAGATCCACGAGACAAATTAAGCCCTCCTTCATTTCGGCCAAAACATCGTCGACTTCGTCAGTATCGATGTCCTCCTCGGAAGAGGAGTCCGAAGCGCTAGCATCATCATGATCGATGCTCTCTAAACCAGCAATGACCGACTTGCTCTGCTCGTAGAGCGGGTATGCGTTGGTGCTTTGTAGAAGCAAAGCCCTTGCCTCTTCATTGTCATAGAAGACCAGTCTACTGAGTTCTATCACTGTTAACCGGACGATTGACCGCCGTCAGAGCATACTCACTCTTGATCAAAACTCCACAAATAGAGTGGATCGCCAAAAGAGTTGTGTAGCGTAGATTCTCGGATCGCTCCAGTAGTCGATCCAAGTTACCATCCAGAGCTTCGTGTCCATCTGCCCACAATTTGAGGGTATCGTAACCGCGTCGAATCACGTTTTGCGACTTCTTTGAGAGCCGTAAAGAGCCAGGCATATCTCGAATAAGACCAGCAAATAGTTCTAGACAACCTCGAAGTAGTTGGGCGATCTTGTCACCAGACTCTTCGGAAAAGTCATCAGAAATTGTGCCTTCCTGCCAGTGCTGAATATCGTTGCATTTGGTCTCCTCCAGACGAAGGAAGGGACGAGTCGACATGACATGTGCGGTCGAAAATATTGCCTGACTCCGTGGTCATGCACTTACTCTGCCCAGGCTGTCACTTACTGTATTGCGGGGCGTGCGCCTCATCCACTTTCCGGTCGTGGGCGATACCAGTCTTCAAGGCAAGAGAACTTGATGTTGGAATATCTCCAGATCGAGTAGAGGACAGAGGTGACGGAGGTGGGCTCGTCCTGATAAAGAGGTGATGAGATGTGGGATGTTCACAGGTGGCATGCATGCAGCTGCAGCGCAAGGCAGCGGGGCTGAGCGAGGCAGACATCTCAGCCGTATATTGTTGTCGCCTCCTCCAAAACTCGGCCCATCCCACCTGCGCGTCTTCATCTTTACGAAGACTATGTCTGGGCTGGAGGTTGCTGGCGTTTGCCTCGGTGTCCTTCCAATACTTCTCGAAGCTATAAAAGCTTATTCTTCCGTTTCACGAAGTCTGCGCGTCTTTCGCCACTGTTCGAGCGAACTGAAATCGATTGAGAAACAGTTCCTAATTCGTCGAGGTATCTTTCGCAACGAATGTTGCCTATTGCTCCGCCTGGTTGGGGATGACGGGGCTGCGAAAGACATGATCGACAACGAGGCTGATGAGAGATGGAAGGATGAGCAACTCGATGCCAGACTTGGAGCTGCTCTGAAGGACAACATTCTGCTTTGTCGAATCGCCATTGAGGCGTCAAAGGATGCAATTGATGACCTGCAAGAAGAGTTGCACAAATTTGACCTGTTCGTGGAAAGTAGAATCGGGGTCCGTGCATATGCCGTTCCCTCCCGTGGGTGCAAAGCTAAAACATGGATAGGGCGAATCCATCAGATCCACCATACGACGCCTGCGAGCTGCCGCTAGGATCACACTAGACAAGTCAAAGTACGAGAGAATTTTGGCGAATCTGCGAGATCATAATGCGGATTTGACTCAGCTAAGATCGCACTTTGGCGAACTTCAACAGCAAAGAGATTGTACCGAGAGAGATAGTCTCAATCGGAAGTCTCCATTCCGCGGTGGTACCATCCGAACTGCGTCTTTGAAGCTATACGAAGCTTTGTGCAGTGCTTGGTGTTGCGAGGATGCGGACCATGATGGACACAACGCTAAGCTGTGCCTCGAAGCCGAAGTCGAAGAGGAGGTACGCTTAGATCTCGCAATCTCATGCCAGCAAACAAGGCGACAGTCACCAGATAGGTATTCACATATGAACTGTCCATGTTTGTGCTCAATTGACTTGGGGATTAGCTTCGTCGTAGAACCGCCCATCTGGCTCACTGTACAATCTGTCCGGATCAATACGGTGGACTGCCGCGCAGATCTCATTCGTGTAGGATCGCAGTCGATCAAAAGAGGATTGCAAGACGACGAAGATATACCGTTCACTACTATTGAGCCGTCGACGACCCCTACACTACCAACGCGACGTATTAGGTTGTCAACCGTTTGTAAGAAGAGGGTACGCTTCGAAAAAGCCAACAGGGACGAGCATGCAGTCCATTTTACGGATGATTACACCGATAAGATCTCTGCAGCTATATCCGAAACCATGAGACATCCATCCATGTCTCAGATTAACACCAAGGACATATGTCGCTATTTTAAACAAGGTATACACCCGTGCACGGAATCCGCCACAAGACACTGCCTGGGCTATCTGGACTCACCCAACATGTATCGGCATGTCTTTTATTTTCAGGAGAGAGTTATGGCTCAAACGCATAGACATCCCAGATCTGATCGAGGTCCCTTGTTTTCTATATCGGACCTTTTAAGAGAACGCGATGAAGATAGCCTGACGATCGTCGATCAGTTGAAGCTAGCCCACAGGGCAGCGCTTGCGGTGGTACAGTTCAACTCGACGCCATGGCTTGCGACCAACTGGCGTCTCAAAGACATTTATTTCGGTAATTGCAACACTTTCGACGACGTGGCCCTGAAAACACTGCATCTGACCTCCCAGCTTTCCACGGTCTCGGAGAAGCAGCAACCGAGCATGGAAGGTGTGGAAGCAGCTGGTACAGTGTTCTCGGAAGAGGATTGTTATGGCATCAACAACACCACAATCTTCTTCCTCGGAGTTGCTCTGTTGGAGCTCGCTTACTGGAAGCCCTTGGAGGCGTTGAGTGTGGATGGTGATCCCCATGAGATACTAACAGCAAGACGTATTGCTGCACGACCAACAAAACTCGGTCCCAAGTATCAAAACATTACTCGCAAATGCCTCTCATGTGACTTCGGAGTTGGGAATGATCTTGCTAAGGAAGAATTGCAGGCAGCGGTTTACGGCGATGTGGTGGCCCCGCTGGAGAAGATGATTGAGAGTTTGAGCCTTTGAGAGCGATTGTGCCCGCTCTAGAACCACCATTAATGAGGAGTTATCTGGCCCTTCAACTTACGGTCTTGTGAACAATGGGCAAGGGAGGTAGACTTAGTTCCTAGATGCAGGGATCGAATTTGAGTTGTATTACCATGCATTCCTTAAGCATACAAACTCTTGCCTTCCTACCGACTCTCTTCGAATATGTAGTAACTACTTGATAAGTTCGCTGGTCAGCTCTAGCGTCTTCTCCACGATTTTCGCAAGCGCATACGCATCCACTTCAGCAGTATGCCAAAGACGTACAGACTCCCGTGGATACATGGCCGTATATATTTCCTTCAAGCCAAAGACTTGAAAGGTGGTGAGGAAACGAAGAAGGTCTAGAAGCCTGACTGTAGAGAAGCTAGGTTGGACCTCGTCGACCTTAAGCACCACTGCGTTATGCCCTCGAAGAATTGTCTCCGCAGCATAGAAGTCGTTGTAATTACACGCCCATGCAACGACTAGAATTCAACATGTTAGTGTGTATACCTGGATAGTCTGAGCGGTATAAGCTTACCTGTACATGTCTTGTCAAGTCCCACACCCTGGAGCTTTGTCCTCAGCTCAAACGGCGTCAACCCTTGCGTTATCTCCTCCGCTCCTTGATGGTATATGTTCTGAGCATTCTTGACTACGTGAGCTGAAGGAAGCCCACCAGTAAGGGGGGCCAACTGCATGCCAGTGGTGCGAAGAGATACGCCATAATTGACGGTGCTCGACGCTGTCTTTAGTCGGTCCGTGATGTTTATGATGGCAATTTCCCATGGCGTAGGGACTGCAGGCCGCTTGACGGTCATTCACGCTTCGATGTCCATTGCCCAAAAATTTCCTTCCGCAGCGGCCTTGTGGAGGAGGCGAAGCTGTGAAAGATAGTGTGGCCGACGGTCTTTGGATCCTGATTTTGGCGTAGGAATGCGGCACTCAACGTCCTCTAGGCTTGGGATCAGGGTGGGACTTTATCGCAACCGTGGTGAGTTCTCCAGCCACTCCAGTCAGAAGCTCGTTCCACCGACGCTCATGGCGTCTTGGATGAGCGGCAAGGGCGAGTCCAGCAATCGGTCGGACAGCTCGCCCATACGAGGAGTGCGTATTTAATGGGTAACGAAATAGTCAGGAGCTAATAGGCTTCGTTGGCCTTTGTTATCCCCTATACTGTCCCCCATGATACGCTTTACGATGTTGGCGCAAGCCTTTTAGATGTGACTCAATTAATAAAGCTCCTCGTAGTGACCTTACTCCTTGCATGCGAACTTCTTTCCTGCCTCTCCTTCAAGTCCTTGTAAAGGCAGAGGCCGGCGGGATGTGACTGTAACAACGATAAGGAAACAGGCAAGAGAGTCTGCCGCCGCTTTCCATCTACCTTCTCCTCAAAAATGATCCAGATGGCATAAAGGACAGGCAACTTAGATCTAATGGTCTGTATGCGGGAACTGTCTCGAGCGTCTACAGGTTGTCAGTTTGGTACTTGCAAGACTTCAATTGGGGATCTCTTCACAAGTTACTTTGCCGATAGCTTCATGGATTGTCCTCCGAGAAACTGGACGCGTATTTGCCAGGTTCATCTTGACTGGTATTGCCCAGGACACCTACTTTCAAGTTAGCGAATGCACGTTATAGCGCGTAGGTGTACTCACACCAGTGAGAGAGCACGCGATTTTTTAGGCGATCATTCCAACTGCCTTCTCCTCGGCCTCTCTTGACACCTGTATTTTCGCAGAGAGGTCTTTGTCCTTCGAGTAAAGGTCGAATCATTGAGGTAGGTTTGGATGGTCTGTGCTGCATGGCTTTTTATGGACGCATTGTGTTTATCAGTAAGACGTCTCGGCGACAGGAAGATGGTATCTTGGATGGAGAGCAAGGGTGAGTCCGTGAACCGGCCAGAGAGCTCGCCCACACTGAGCTTGTTCCATGCATGTCCATGGTTGGGTTCGGGTCCTTCGTCCATATCCTTCCAGAGACAGAGGCCAGCAGGGTATGACCCTAACGACGATAGATAGACGGGTAGCAGAGTTTATCGCCGCTTTCCATCCACTTTCGTGTTAAAGACAATCCAAATGGCGTAGTGTGTGGCTCTTTTGAGCCCAGGGCTGTGTCCGCGATACCCATCCTTGAGCAGAGTTTCGTGGATCGTCCTTCGAGAGACTGGGAAGGTGTTCGGTAGGTTCATTCGGACTGGCATTGCCCAGGACACCTATTGTTACCAGGTTAGTACATGTACCTTAATGCGCGTGTATGAATGGATATGCGCGTGTATGAATAGAAATGCGCGTGTGTAAATGGACATGTGCATGTACTTACATCAGGGTAAGAGAATGCATTCTTCTGAGCGACGATGCTGACTGCCTTCTCCTCGGTCTCTTTCGACAGTCGTAACATCGCGTTCAGGTCCTTTCCCTTCTAATCCGCTTCGAAAGTAAGACCGTAAAGGCTCTTCGAAATGGTGCTTATGTCCTGCGTTTTCTGGTCTCGCAAGAGACTGGGAACATGAGCGTAGGTGGAAGGGCTGAATACTGCAGCATCGGCTCTCAGTCGAGTGTACGCAGCGGCGATAGGCACGTCCTTTGGCTTGAATGGGTGAGAACTGCCCACTGACTGATCATGCGCTGCGTATAGCTCTTCTACCAGATCTTCCTTTGTCTTGAAATTGTGTTCGCAGATATCCCACACGCATCCAGCCCATGGAAAAGGCATCTGCCAGGTCGAAAGCAGGTTCCAACGGAAGAGTGGGCGACCACGAATTGCCACTGTAGCAGGCTCGGTTGACTCGTTCTGCGCCATTCTCGAAGGTTGGTGTTGTTGTGGTGAGGGCGCTGAGCGGGTGTTTGTGGTGGTAGCACGAGCAAGTGAAGGCAGCGCTTTCCGCCAAAGACTCGGATTTACAACTGCGTCAAGATGTTCGAGCGGGCTTTGCCTTGCTATCCTTGACTGGCTTCGAATAGGCGTAACAAAGTTCGCTTAAGATTTGTAAAAGCACATAAAGCTCCTCAGAATGGAGGATACAAACACTGCCCTGTGTAAGTAGGACTACGTTCCTTCTCATGTGTCGGGTGCACAGAATATCGGCGCCTAACAAATTCTCCGCATGCCGTAAACCTTTGACACGGTAGTCTGCTTTTGGTTGACCGGAAAAATCGACTTGGAGAAAAGGGGGAAACTAAGGTTGTCCGACATGTCAAGATCCCTCCGCTTGATCCGGATGACCTCGACGTGACGAAGTCGCAGGGCACCGTACGTGCTTTACTTCCGTGCTATGAATTTGGCTGGGAGGACCGAGACGTGCACAGAGCCTGGTATGTGTGCGGAATAGATGTGGAGGCCGGAGGAAGCGTTACGCGCGCGTGATTGGTGATGACGGGCACGTTAAGGAGTCGGGATTCTTTATAATGGCGTCGATGTCGGGGACGGATTCTGCGGTGTCGTGGGTACAGGTCGTATAGTATGCAAAATTAGAGGCGGCCATGAGGGAGTGAAGTATGTGTGAGTGGCGAGCGTGGTGGCAGTGTCGCTGTAAGATGTCAGTTTGGGTCCCTGAGTGTCAGCGCTATGGCGATTATGTGTTCCCCAAATTAGCAAGCACAGTGTCACCATCCAGACTCCAAGCTCAAAGATGGATTTGATTCTATCTTTCGTCATAATGTCGTCATTGGTATCTAGATGCTTTTGAAGGATACATTTCTTGCGTGCAAATAACTCGAGGTGTAAATACGTAAGCAGTACGAAAAGGGTATGTTGGAGCAGGGCATAAACCGCCATCCCATGCAAGCCAATTTGAAGAGCCATGATAAAGACCAAAAGCCATTATGTACCCATTGCGAATACATCTATAGTTTCAAGGGTCATTCTTGTTCCGTTGCCCTTGATCATGTCGACAATAAGCCATGTGTAGAGAGAGAGAGAGAGAGTCAAATAGAGAAGGGAATGAGCATAGTGATAATAACGGTAAGGAACTTTTCCGGTAGAGGCGCGCGGAAATAGAAGCGAGACTCTCGAGGACTGACTTGTAGCCAGTGCTCACAGCGAGCGTGTTGCGTCGAACATTCAAGCTTGCGTAGAGCTAGTCGTTGACACCAAGACGGAAAGACTCAGCCACTTGCGGTTGCGACAGACTTTTCGTATTCGACGAAAGGAACAGGAGGAGCGTCATCAGCGCACGCGACAACAAGCGGGGAAGGGTCTGGCTTGGGATCGTAATACTCGTAGACTCTCTTTCCCTTCTCTCCAGGAAGGCCGGGCGCTGTGAAAGTGGATACGCCAGTCTTAGGATCATACGAACCAGTAGCAGCCAGTCGTTTTCCACCGCCGCCAGGTAGATCGACGACAAAGGAAGGCATCATGAAGCCTGCAATCGTTCCTCGTAGTTGTTCTTCGAGGTCAAGGATGACACTGAGGGGTGTGCGGAGATCTTCAATGCCGCGTACGAGGTCACATTGGTAAACGTAGTACTGCTTTTACGTTAGCCGATATCGTAAAACCTCGGTGCTAGTAAGAGGGGTTGCGGTTAGACGTTGCACAACAGAAGCTGCACGCGCAAATGCAGGGGAATGACACTCGGTAAAAGACTTGCCGGTTGGATGTTCATGTCGGCGAGTAGTCTAATCAATTTGGCCATGGTCTCGACGTTATCGTTGACGCCCTTGAGGAGTACCGTCTGATTGCGGACTATCACGCCTTCTTGAAAAAGGTATTGCGCCGCTTTCTTAGTGACCCAGGTAATTTCGGTCGGGTGATTGAAATGGGTGTGCAGGCACACTTGCTTGCCGAGCTTTCTTCCTTTCTTGGTAAGTTCGATGAAAGTCTTGGTCCAGCTATCGGTCGCGTCTAAAGTACGGCTCGGTAATACAGCTAAGCCTTTCGATGCAAAGCGGATGCGCCGCACATTTTCGATGCCCAGTAGTCTGCACTCTTAGTCAATTTGCTTCGAAAGGCGGAACGCCATGGCTTACCGGTCACCAATCTCCTGAATTTGTTCCGGCTCAAGGTAGTAAGTGTCTCCCCCGGAAACAACGATATCCTGGATCGCCGGAGTGCTCTCAATATAATTGAACATTGCCTCCCAGCGTTTGCGAATAGGTTTGTTGGGAACCTTTGTCACAGTGTCCGTCGGAGCACCGACCGAGTACGATCGGGTACAGAAGCGACAATACACAGGGCAGATGGAGGTGGCTAAAGGAGAGGGTGAGCGGTGGGCTGCATGCGCTTTGAGTCATTCACTTACCAAGAAATAGGGCTTTGTCGGAATACCTATGCACAAGACCTTGTACCTCTATTGTGTGTGAGCAAGGTTTTGAAGGTTGCCGCGGGAACTTACGTGAATCTTCGCTCTCGTGTAGAGAATCCAGGGTCAGCTTTGGATGATCGCCGATAAAGCCTGATTGAAGAGGTACGAATTGGGTTCGAATAGGGTCGTCAAGAGCGCGCTTCCAATCGACCAGGGCAAGAAGATGAGGGGTGATTCGAACAGACATCGGCGCCATTCCAAGCCCATTCAAAGCATCTTCGACGAACTGCTCCCTAGTTCTGATGTGTGCAAAACGCGGGTTCTTGGAAGGCTCAAGTGTATCTGGCAGTGTCTCTTCGAAGAAATTTTTCAGTTGCACTTTCGTGACGATACTATTTTTCTTCTACAATGACGTTGTCAGCGCGCATATCTCGACAGAAATGTCAGTTCGTTCACCCTACCTGCCATTCATACGTGTTGAACACCGAGCATGGAACATCTTCCCATCGTGGGATATTCTTCCAATATCTCGCTCCAGTGACCAACTCGGTGACGGTTGTCGCTGTCGATAACGACCGGGCTTTCTCATTTTCTCGACGTACTTCTTCAGGAAGAGGCGGGATTGGAAGAAAGACGTTTGGTGGAGCTCTGCTGGAGGGAAGTTCTCGCTGGTACGATGGGAAATCATTGACATGGTGTTCGTTCGTCTGAGCGACGGCTACAGCAGAGTAGGCACCAAGCTGACAGGTAGGCCTTACAATGTGTCCATACGGTAGACGCTGTCTCTTCATGACGGCCATTAGCCGTCTGGGGCCTAGCGTATTCATTTGTAGAGAGTGGATGCTTGGGTTCAATGAGTTAATGCAACTGGTTTGCTCGCAATGAAAAAGAGTAGCATGAGACTACGGAGATGTGGGGAGTGCTTCTTTCTCTATGAAAGGGCAGGACTGGACACTACTGGTATTTTTTTGTACTCCCAGGTTCCGGAAGGCTGGCCTTGGAACCGTGTATGCACTTCTATGTAGTGCATGACCAGGATGTCGCCGCTTTTCATAGTCTCTCGATTGTCGTCAAGCCATAACATGCACAAGGCTCATCCTGTCCCGCAAACACAAAATGTCCTGTTCATGGGTCGCTGAGTCGACAAGATCTAGGTTTGATTGATACCCATCCAATAGCGTGAAACCACCAGCCCTACGGTGACCTGAAAATTGATCAACGCACTGCATATAGATCTTGCCTGACCGAAAAAGTTGAGGCCAGCACAAACTCCATGATCCCGCGATCGACAAATTGATGCCAGCAGAAAGGTCCTGGGTTGCGTGCGCGACACTGCATGCGAAAGAGAGCGACATCGGAACTGAAAACCACTTGTGATGCGAATCGCAGTCCCTTTCGTTCAACCCTTCCCGTATTGCAGGAATCCGTGACCGCAGACCTGGGATTGGCACAACACGAGTGCTGGCATGCCAGTGGAGCCTCGCAATCGGTTGGGCGCGTTAGTCACTCTTCCAAATTCCAGAGACAGACTGCTGGACGGTGGAGGGATCAATTGGCCAGCCTGAGAGAGTAGTGGACCTGGCCACTCTATACTTGCAGAGTCACAAGCCATCCGAGCTGCCACAGAGTGGATCCAAGCAAATTTGGAGAGACATTAGTATGTGTGGCAGGCGCATATTCGCATCAGACTCTGCCGTCATAATTATGGAAAGTAGGTAACACAAGAAGCATTCCATGGAGCCCGATTGCCCATCCTGTCGCGCTGACAGATGGCGGCTCGATAAGAGAAAGTCTGTAGAGGAGACAGGAGTGCCTCCAACGAGTCATCGTGAAGAAGGCAGGGGCTTCAAGCGAGCTCTGATGGGCCCCGTGAGGCGAGTGGGTCTGTGAAACACTGCGAGAATCTGGTGTACAAAGCTGTGTGAATGTCTGGTGCCGACGAAGCTTGGAAGAGGTGAGGTGGATCACCGTGGATGGAGGCGTGACTTTTGACACACCGATCGGAGCTAGTTGCCTTTAGCTCCCGGCGCGGCCCCTGCCCCGCCAAGCCCACGTCACTTCACATCTCGATAATTGATCTTGCGTGCGGTCGCTCCAACGACTACGCCTGAGCAGGTCAAGACGCGACGCACAACAAGTTGCACAACATCGACAGCAGCCTCGCTACGGCCTCTGCTATCACGCCTTCGCCCATCCAGCCCTCTCGCCAGTCCACCATCTCTCTGCCGTTCCGATCATGGCAGACTCTCCCGCTACGACTGGCGCCTCCCCCGTAGAATCCCCCGCCCAAGAGAAGGCGCGTCTGCGCCGGGAGAGACGAGCTGCCAAGATCCAGGACGGCGGAGCGTCGCGCCTGCACGCCATCACGGCGCTGCAAGGAGGCACCCATCGTGACATCGAAAAGGACGTGCCAGGTACGACGCCCCAATCGTCCCAGCTGTCTCCCGCTAACGTCCAGTAGTCAAGCCCGCACCCACGGCCTCGACCGATCCTGAAGAGATCGATATCTCCACGCACCACTACACGCCTGCAGCGCAACCGCGCCTCCCGTCGCCATTTGCGTTCAATGGGTCGTCAACCCCACCACAGTTCCCAGGCGCGGCACCTGGCTCACATCCGAATCAGGATCCCATGATGGCGATGATGCAGCAAATGTTGGGTGGAGGCATGCCGGGCAATGCAGGGGGACCAGGACAGCCCGGCCAACAACCCGATCTGCCCCCAGCCCTCGCAAACCTCTTCAGCGGCATGCAAGGCGGTGGAGGAGCTGCATCGGCTCCTTCGCCCGACCAGTCCTCTGCGTGGATCTGGAAGCTTGTTCACTCCCTGTTCTCGCTCTTACTCTCGATCTATATCGTCTTGGGCACGCCATTCACAGGATCGAAAGTCGCTCGTACCGCTCCCGCGACAGGCGACGAGGACTGGACCCTGGATAGCTCGCCTGGAGAGGCTTTCAAACATTTCTTCTATCTCTTTGCAACCTTTGAGGTGGTTCTGCAGTCATCCAGATATTTCATTGAGAAAGGTCAGCTACAGGGTGGTGGAATGCTCAGTACCGTCGCCCAGCTGCTTCCCCAACCGTATGGCAACTATGTGAGGGTCGTCGGGAGGTACAGCGTCATCTACACCACGGTCGTGAGCGATGCCATGGTTGTTGTTTTTGTCCTAGGAGCCGCATGTTATTGGAGAGGCGGTATGGCGGTGTGAGTATACATGCAGGAGGATCATGACACTAGAGCCCCCAATTCAACAAGTCAAGCTCACAATGAGCTCAAGCAATCACGCAACGACCTGAAGAATAGTCAGTACAGTCGAGCACTCCATGCCTATAGACTCCTCATGACCGAGCCTATGGTATGGCATCTATCCAGGTATTGCTTATGCGAGTCGATACCGATCACGGCTCCAGTGGAGTGTACCGAAACCTTCCAGAAGGAGGCAGGCCATCCCAAAGGCTTATCGCGATGCTCCCACGTGGCGTTGCCTTTGTACAACACCAACTGACAAGTATACCCAAGCACTCATCCCACGCGAGATTCCTGAACTGCGATCCTTCGCAGCATGTCGGCAGAGGATGCGCAGAGCCCGGCAGGATGGGATCTTATCAGATGGTCTTCGATGCCTTGGCATCTGCCTTATGTAGTCACAATGTAGTATATACATGCTATGCTGAACAACCCTCTGCCTGCAGCACTGTATCAATCAATCATCGCCTCTAATCCTACAGGTTCATGCTGCTTACATCTCCGTATCATACACCCTCTGACCCTAGCCTTCCCTCTGCCTTCTCCGATCCATCGTGCATCGAACCAAGCCTAAGCAGCTGCAGAGACCTCGCCCCTAGCCAACCTTAGCAACTCCTCTTCCCGCCGTTCCTTGGCCAGCTTCTCCCGCACCTCCACGCGATCTTTTTCCCGCCTCACATTGAACTCCTTGATTTCCGCCATCTCCGCCGCCTCCTCCGGCGTGGCCTTGATCTCCGTCGCCCCCGTCCGACTCACCAACTGCGCCAGTATGTCCAGCTCGTCCGCCGACTTGATGTCCACCGTGTGCGCGGGCGTCGCGGTAGTCGGGACCTGCGTGTCGCGGGGATTGGGCGTGGACGAGGGCGGTGTTGATGCAGTTGTGTCCGAGACGGAAATGTCTGAGGCGGCGGGCGTTGGGTCGGAAGATGTTGAGGTGTAGATGTGCAGCAGGGCGGGCCCGGTTGGGGTGTTGTGGCGCCGGATCTCGACGGGGATGGTTGGGTTGTGGAACTTTATTCTGGGGAGCATTTCGCGCCAGAATTTGCTGGGAGGGCAGGGTGGTTAGCAGAGTTGAGATGAAGCTTGGTCGCGGTGTAGGGGCAAATGAGGAGCTTGAGAGAAGAAGGACAGGTAGCCTGGTCTGGCTTCGAACAGAGATTGGAGACATGCAATTGGGAATCGTACCGTGGTCCCATATGTCCTCCTACTTTGTTCTTGCTGAACTCGAGACCGAGCTTCGTGACTTCTTTGGGTAGCAGTAATGCGCCTGGTCCGATTCGCACCCATAATAGCTAGGAAGCTTATTGTCAGTTTCTGGTCTTTTCCATTTCAATTGTCTCATACGAAACGGGCTCAGTAGGGAATGTTGCGAGCATCGTAGAGGGGGCTTCGGAGGTCTCGAGTGATGGGTAGGCATCGTACCTTCTATTTACATTGTTAGCAGCCGGATCAGCAAGTTCGGTGCAGAATTGGCGCGACATACTTCGCGCAGATTGCGCATTCGTTTTATTAATGCGACCATCGTGTGTATAGAGGTGGATTATAGGCGTCGTTGCGGAGGTGGACCGCGAGAGATTTTGGGAGTATTGCCGAGGCTTTGCCGTGACGCGTCCCATTGGTTGAACGCGGGCATTCTGATAGATTTCACCAAGAAGCGTCCAGGAGTCTATGTGAGCTCTCTAAATCACGTCTCTCTAATTCTCCCGAGTTTATATCATACTCGACTGCAAAGAGGCAGGAACAGACACTACTAATTGAGAGACACAGCAGTAACAGAAAGAGTGTTTATTTGGTATCATGAGCACAACTAAGAGCGCTTGGTATAGTGCTCCACAGCTTATTCCCTCTTCACCTTTTCCTCCATATACATAACATACGCAGCATCGACATGTTGGCCGTGACCCGTTCCTGCCTGTATTACAAGAAAGTATACCTTCGACATCCGACCCCAGAAGGGTTTAAAAAGACCAGGCTAAAGCGTGTTGGGAGAACAATATGCTAAAGCTCGTAAAGACTTACAATTCAATTGTGATTATCATCGTCGCAGCGCAGCATGATATCTAGCGCGCTGGTGCTGCGCCGCCCTGTTGTGGGGCACCTCCTTGGGGTGACCGACGTCCCCTACAAGCTCGTCAGCACCTCACAATAGCGGTAATTGTCGAACTAGAGACTTACATGAAAGATCGGCTCATGAAGGAGATCAAGATCATAGGCAACCATGACGGCATCTTGGAGAAGCCCCAGATGACCCAAGCCACCGGCAGAGCAAGGCCGTTCTTGGCGATGAAGCCAGTGAACGGGTGGAATGCGCCCTCGTAGGGCGTAACCTTCTCGTAGTCCTTGTCAAAGACGAGCTTCTTCAAGGTCTCAGTAGTGGTGGAGGTGCGGTTCAATGGGATAAAGCGAGCGGTTGGTGCAGGTGCGGACTGATCGGCTAGCGGCTTCGGAATCTGGAAGAAGTACAGAGCCGGCGGGCCGACAGACCAGGAGTTGCAAAGGAGCTGCTCCTTGTCGCAGTCTACTACAGCGAGTTTCGGGCTATTGGGCTTTGCGGTGAGGAGAGCAGCTGTTTCCTTGATCAAAGTTAGTCTCACTCTACGACTGAGGTATGTAGATGTATGAACGTACATTCCATGCCTTGGTCGTGTTTCCACAGAAGCCGTAGCAAGTAACGTTGCCACCATTGATATAGACCAGCCAGTCTTGGGTGGTAGGCGCGCTGGCAGTGGGGTCGGTGGTCAAAACTTCCTTCCAGTTCTCTAGGGTCAACTCATGTTGCACGCTCGCGGCGACCTTGGCTGCACCAGCGGCGACAGGCGATGAGGGCGCGGCGGGTACTGCTGATGCGACAGCTTGGGTGGCCTTGTTCAGGTAGCCCTTGAGCTTGTCGAACAGAGGTACCTGCTCTTCGGCGAGAGTGAGCGCTGGAAGCGCAAGGAGGAGTGCTGATGAGAATCGCATTGCGCCGGCGATGTGATGTATGTGGTGGGTAGAAGATAAGTTACAGGTGTTGATGTGACAGGGTCCGCGCGACAAATTGTGGGGAAACGCCTGGACCGTGGGGTAAATATTAGATCTAAGGAGCGGTCGTGAAGGGGAGGGGCCGCAACAGTCGCGTGGTGAATGCGATGACGGACCGAAGAGATGAGGATGAAGCGATGAAAGCAAGACTCGGACGGTGACGACAGAAGGCAGCAGCAACGGGCGAGCTTCCAGGCTGTTGTGGGAAGACGCCGCCTGGTCGTCTTGGCAAACAACTTCGACCGAACTCCGCGACTTTGATTGCTAGGAGCTTGGGCCTCCTCACAACCCTGAGCTTCTTCATTCGAAGCCCCTTTAGCTAGCCGTATGCGGCATTGCGGCACCCGCCATGGGTTGCCTTTTCGAAGATCACGGGCGGGAGGTCGCTCAAAACAATCCTTCCTCGCTCGTTCGCTCTGTCGCGTGTTTGTGTCTTTCTAGTCTGTCAATTGGGAGCCCCGAAGCTACAGCACGATTATCAACACCTGATACTGACCCCATACGCTCCTCACGATGCGTTTTGACAGCCTGACCGCATTCCTTGCGGTTTCAAACGTTCTTCTTGGCGTCTCTGCTGGGCCATTGGCAGCCAAGAGGCAAGGTGAGCTTGTGTTGACAGGTCCAACCTCAATTGCTCACATCCTGCTCAGATGGGAGTACATCATCGTCCTCGTCCAGCGCTGCCACAGCCGGCTTGGTAGCAGACAAGTCGACTACCTTTGAGGCTCAGGTCCCCACCCCCACCAGTTCTGGGGCTTCAAAGTCTGGCACTGCGTCCGCTGAGGGGAGTGGTACAGCTGCAGCATCATCCAGCGATGCGTCCGAGACAACGAGTGCGGCTACTGCAACGGGCACCGGCCCGCCCATTTCTACTGCCTTTCCCGTGTGCCATGATACGTCGGCCGACAGCAAAAATCCATTCTGCTTACCCAACAACGGATCTACGCTCTATACCGACAAGACGTACTACGCAACATGGAACGCAGATAGTTTCCCCGCCAATTCGACCATCACGGTCAAGGCTCAGTTCATTAACGACTCACTTCAGGAGGTCTGGTCTTCAGCCGAAACGCAAAACTCTTGGGGCTTTGTCACGGTCCCTACCTCGAAAGACTGGTTGCAGGGTAAATACTCTTGCCGCCGCAGCTTTTAAAATGTCTAGCTAATTGTACAATGACAGGCCAAACCTCTTACAATCTAACCTTCTATGCCATCATGTTCGAAGGAGACGACGTAACGAAGAAGGCCAATCCCTATGAGGGCCCCACAATCATGATTACCAACGAACCAGCTCAGCACTACCAGCCTCCTGACCCTACGAAGGTCCCCAACAAAGAAGGGCTCATGATTGGTCTCCCCGTCAGTCTGGGTTTCGTGCTCCTGGTGGTCGTCGGGCTATATTTCGGAATGCGGAAGCATCGCCACATTGGTCTTGGAAGCATCATGGGACGCCGCAGCAAGGGCTACGGAACGGGTAAGAGCAAACGACAGCGCATGGGATTGGGCAAGAAGGGCGCGATCAGACTCGAAGACAGGGAAAATGCAGCTGCACAGGCCCGGAGCGCGCCAGCTCATGCTCATGGGGACAGTCTCGGTAGCCTCGTAAGCGATGACGAGATCCGTCCTGCGCCTGGCGGCAACCAGTTCAGAGATGAGATCAGGAGGCAACAGACCGGCCGTTGAGGATTACGTCGTTGATGGGGATTCGCCCCTCGTGAGACAGAGTGCAGGAGTCGGATATGAGGAGATGGATAATGTATGGTAATGTATGTCTATGTCACGAGCAGGACTCTGGAAATGCATTAATAGCCACGCGCCCGCCAGGAGCGAGCTTACAATAAGTTACTAGATCAGTGTCACAGGAACTGCTTTGTGCCCACCTCGGTACGAAGGAGCTGGATTTCATTGAAAATTACACCCCAAGGTCAACACGCACAAACGGCCTGCACCCAAAAGGCTCTATCAGGCTCCGTTATACCCTATAATAGTGCACACACAGTATATAACGACGTTCAACGACGGTTCCTGGGATATCCCTCATTAAGATCCAGCTCCTTCGTACGTCAGGCTTGTGAAGAGTGAAATAGAGATCTTGCAAGAGTACGAAACGCCCTCTCCCTCGGGCGTCTATTTCGAATCTATGTCACACCTCTACCAACTTGTTACTAGTAGTCGGGGGCTCTGCTAACACCGGCTTCTTCTCCTCACCCGCCCGTTGTATGTTCGCCTCCCTGGCCACGCCATCCGCCGTGTCCCAATGCTTATTCCAGCAGGTTAGCAGCGCCAGGACCTTTACAAAGGTGCACATCCAGCCAAACAACAGATATCCCGGCGCATAGACAAGATCGGCAGGATACCTCCGAAAATATCCCTCGACCTTCAACCCCTTCATCCCCACAATCCAGACCACCAACAGTACCCTCGCAAGCCCACACCAATTCTCCAACCCGCACTCCCTCAACCCAGCATCCAAAAGCCACGCCATACCAACCTCGTAGAAAAGCGTGAACCTCGCAAAAGAATACATCAACACCGCATACGTCGTCCACGGAAACCTGCGCCAAGCACTGCGCTCCGTAAACAGCGCGCGCGGATTGCTCCTCCACGTCGTCCTGTTCCACCGCAGCACCTGATCCGCAAACTTGGGCCATTTCCCCAACTCCGTATCCAGCACACACTCCTCCGTATACTGGATCTTAACATCCCAGCCCTGCGTCGCCAACCATCTCGTATGGAATTTATCATCGTCAACATTCAGCGGCCCGACTCGGCCCCAGAATACGTACTCGTTCAGGTACTCGGCCAGAAAGGCCGGGTCCGCGTAGATGGCGGTGCGGATTAGGAAGAAGCGCGAGGACAGGCAGGATACGCCCCGGTCGAGCGTGTTGGTGGCTAGGAATTCGTGCGTGCGCCGCCATAGGTATAGACACCCCATTGCGTTCCAGAACCCGGCCCAGGAGGGCGTGGGGTGTGGGTCGTGGATGGCGGAGAGTACGGGGGCTACGGCGCCGATGGTGGGGCTGGTGAAGGGGGCGAGGAGGGTGGGGAGGAAGGAGGGTGTTGTTGGCCAGAAGGTGTGGTCGTCGGAGATTAGGAGGAGTGGCGTTGTTATAAGGGACATGGCGGCGGCAGTCTGCTGGCGCCGGTTTGGCTTGTCTTGGTGGATTATCAGGATCCGTGGGTCTGTGAAGGCTGCCTGGAAAGGGGAGATCTCGAAGGAGGCAGTTGGGCCGGCGGCTGTGATGATGATTGTGTGGACTGGATGGGGCAGGATGGATCTTACCACTGCGTGTAAGGTAGGAGTTTGCAGAGAGGTTGTTGGTATCACGACTGTGAGATCTGAAGGGTCGAAGGGAGGGTTGAGGGGGATGGGAGTTGCTTTGTAGGATGAGTGTGCTAGCCAGTTTACAAGTGCTCGCACATAGCGGAACATGAAGAGAAATGCGGACCATCTAAGATACACACTGTGGAATATCTCAAGTCTGGTGCTGTCCAATCCGTAGGCAGAAGCCGTTTCTGAGGCCATGCCGCTCGAGAAGCTGATAATACCCAGAAGGATGTTACAGGTATTGTTTTGAAAAGCGATATGGTCCTAGCAAGTAGTATCGTAGGAGAGAATGAAGTGTAGCAATAGCAATGTTCGATTTGGGTATAGCTGAGGAACTACTGACAGCACTTGTATATATATAGGCCTATGAAAGACGCGATAAGCCCGTTTACTGCATTATCGTTCACCAACAAGTCCAGCTGTTCGATGTTTGCGTTGCCAGCTATCTGCTTCGTTGTATCAACGGTGAAGGGCCGTCCGAGAACGACAATGTACAACCATGAAAGACCATACACGTGGGTGCTTGCCGAAAGAATATTGGATATTGGTGGGAGAGGTTTGTCAAACAGATAGGCTTCCCAGAGAGCAGTCATACCATATCTATAGACCCACTGATGGCACCAACCTCTCGAAGATTCGTTGACACCGTCTAATTTCATGCGCCACTACGAACGAGATTGACTGTGAACAACGAGGAAGGGGGTCCTATCTGCTCGAAGGTGTGCTCGAGCGTTGTGCCACGATGGTCGGACTCGGCGTCGGTGAAGATCGATCACCTCAAACTCTCTTTGGCATAACTGTTAAAATGGGTAGGTAGCAACAAACAGGGAGTTATATAGAAATCGTACGAAGAAACATATCCCCAACTCGAAATGAAATCAGTCTATTACTCTCTTCCTCTTATCGGTATAGCATGTTCACTGCCTGTTGTTACCATCCCGCCTCAGCAGGGGAGTTTGTGCGAAGCTCATTCCAATCCTCTGGATGTTCGTTTGTACCATTCATATCCGACTCCGGATATCCAACCAGTCTCTTTAACTCGCCCTTCTTCGGATCTTCATTCGGCTGCATGGCGTGCGGGATCGGCCACTGCGCCTGGATATGCTCCGCGGCCATTAGCTCATCGACGTTATCATCCTGCGAGCTGATCCACGATCCCAACCGGCCCACGTCGTCAACGCTCATACACGCACGTAATGCGCGATACACGAGGCTGCCGAGGTAGTAGTGTGTTGATTGCGATTTTAGACCCTTGATATTCGATCATTAGTAGCCGCCTTGAATGCAAATCGAATGACAATGTACTCTGGAATGCTCAACACGAATAGGCAGAGCCTTCTCGAGTATATGAGGGCATAAGGGAATAATCTAAGATTGGGTAGCATTACCCTCGCACACAATATGAGCGTAGAGCGTAGTACGTCGGGTGCCGTGACGGCGGAGTGCCGGCCCAGACTCTCGATCGCAATATTACCGACGTAAATGAGAAAGTTGCAGATAAAGACGTCGCAGCTGTCGTAGCTGTGTCGCAGGTAGTATAGGCGGGCCAGTGTCTCGAGACTCATCTTGGCACGCGTGATGTCTTCTACAAGGAGAGGACTAGCCCCAGTGGATTCGTGAGGTCGCAGAAGGCTCAAAATGACGCCATGGTATTCTAAGCTGTAGTTTTCATTGAGAAGAGAGAGGCTAATCGAAAGTGTATCTCACTTACTGCAGGGAAATGTGGCTTGGGAATACCAACTCGCTGGCTGAAAAGGGCGCTGGAAGTGCTTGAAGCCAGTCGTCCAGTTTTCCTTTAAATGTCAAAGACTGTTCGAGTGAGAGTCCCTGTTCTTTCTTGGAGGGCGCATAGGCCACGATTGCAATGTCAGCTTGGATCAGGCGCAATCGCACGGTTTCCCTGAATAGACTGCCGAAGAGAAGGGGCGTTCGGACAGTACTTTGAGGGTAGTGGAGGTATACTTCACCATACCATTCTGGGTCGGACTCTGGATCCGGCACGGAATATTCGGGTGGTGGTATGAGGGGAGTTTTACAGAAGTAGAAAGTGTACATGATGGTCCATAGCCAGACACGTAATGGAAGTCAGCATTGATGGCCAAATGTTGGAGCGGCCAGACAAACCTCCAAGCAGTGAACTGACGTGCCCGTTTCATACTTATACTCCTAATACCAGGAACTTCCTCCCACAGTCTCATCGAGCGAGCGATGTCAAGTCCCCGGAGCATGTACTGCAGCCCTCTAGCAGGGGATCGAGATTAACAACATCGGTCCATTTGTGGGAATCTAACTTACTGTTCGTCCATCCCGTTCATATTGAGTGTAAAGTTGAGTAGGGTAATAGCTTGTAGAGTAGTGAGACGAGCACTCGTACCGCTCTCCAACTCTAGTAATCGTTTCGCTTCTGCAAGAAATTGGTACTGGAGACTCCTTGGGAGCCAGAATTTTGTTCGATCTGGAATATCGGCGCACGCTTGCTAATCATTCTGTTAGCGAAGCTTTGAGCATCTTTTATAAAACATACAGTCGCACAGGCCAACACCGTGTTCACTAATAGTGGGGAACAGAAAGTAGTCCTTCCATGTACCATATCCTGCAAGAACAGCTCTTTCTGGAAAACAGGACAGGACGAGTACTGAAATAGGATGTAAGCCTCAAGCAGGCGTCGGTACAGCTGCTTATCGGAGATCACATTGGTCCACCTCGAAGGGTTGACTTCGCCCAGAAGAGGCTCGACCAGCCTGGCCCCATGGTACGGCTTCAGATACTGGAGTCGAGTTTCTGAGAGCTCAGAGCGATGGGAAGAAACTTGCAATGACGAGACCTTGTACATGGGAGACTTGAGGTAGCCATTATCTGGCCTCAGGAGAAACGCAGGGAATTCTTTTGCAAGGGGAAATTCATATCTTGATTTGGACTCCGGGGTCAAGGCAAGCTGCACCAACAAGTCTCCATCCTTGATATGATTCACGAGATCCTCGACTTTTGTACCCGATCTTAGCCGGCGCCAAATCGCGAGTGATTCTCTCTCTGGCCTCTGTTTCAGAAACCCGTAGAGGTCCTCGAATACGTCGTTTTTGGCCTGCCAGAAAAGATGGTTAGCGAGCCACATTTCTTTCCTTGTCTGTCAAGTGCCGTTGGACTAACTTGCAACTCATCTTTTTCCCGTTTCGTAGCCTGGATACGAGTCTCTGTGGGAGGGGCTACGTATTCACACGACAGCTCGAGAGAACGGCAGGCGCCACAACTTGGACGATTTCCATCACACTGTGCGAGCAGTCAGTGGAGCGGCAGATTACGAACAAAATTGGGGCGCAAATAGGTCGAGATACTCTTCCCTTCTTTCCAAGAGACGAGAGTTCCGCGGGCCTGGACGTTGTTCACGCGCGGAAGGTACGCAGCGCTGATCTCATTGGCCCGGGTCCTTTGTTCCGCCCGACTGCTGCAGGCTAGCAGCCGACCTAATCTGCACCATTATTTAATCACTTCCCGAAACGATTCGGATGAAACCGACTCGGATCTTTTGGTAGTGATGGCGCTTTGGTTGCGTGCAGTAATGTCAAGTTTCGCATCTCAAGTAGCGGAATACCTCGATGAAATCGCTGGAACGGCATACCCGTGGACGCCCACAGAAGATGAGTCAGCGTCCGTTTGAGGTCTTGAGCTGGGCAGTGAGAGACTACCTACCAGGAGTACGGAACGGCAGTCTTTGGCTAGCCCTTACGCCTTTCTACCGCATCGGTGTTCCGTACTGTACTAATTGCTCGGCGAGTTGCTCCATTCGTTGGATCATGGAAGCAGCAGCGGGTAACTAAGCGCCAAGAACTGTTATACTGCAGAAACAGGTTTGGAGGCGGTTTGCTAGGCTAACAACAGACTGAACTAGAAGTCTCCATAAGAGTACGGCCGCAGTAGGGAGTTAATGACTGTGGGCTCCACGTAGCCTTGCATTTAGTCGATCCCTAGCTCCGCGAGTGGCTAAGCCTACCTTGGCCTAGTAATACTGACATCCAAGTGGAAGCGGATTTTGCGGTGGGTGTACATAAGGCAACCTATGGAGAAGCACTGCAACTAGAAATGTTACTACAATTCTATGCTCTAGCGGGTCTAGTTACCGCATGATTTGTTGCTGCAGTGTCGCCTCCATATCTGAAGTGGATTCTACCCCATGGAGTACCACATAATCTGTTATGAAGCTATGCCCAATCTAGACATCTAGTCTGGTGCCTGATAGGCTGGCTCGTGAGGCTCAACATGGTATGATTCCTTCATCATATCGTCAACTTGAAATACAGATAGGCATATACAGTAATCTTGCTAAACAGGGTTATCCTGCTGGCTAGGAGAGCGTCCAGATTGGGCATAGCAACACTAACCTCTACCAAATCTTGCGATATGTGGACCGTTGTTTCAAAAGTCTTTGGCGATGACCACAGTCTCGAGTCCTGGAACATCCTCGAGTGTAACGGGAATCATTACATGCATCAAGTACAAGAGGCTATTGTCTTTGACTCATGGCCGAAGTGATGTGGACGTTGACGCCTCACAACCTAGACTGGCCCTGAGCGTGGACTTTAATTTGGAATGTTAACGTTAGGGTAGCACATCTAGTCGCTCTCTGCTAAGATACTCACTCTGGTCTATTTAGGTTATTGTTGCGTACGTGACAAGCCTGAAAATCGTCATACCTATGCGTAAGCACCACTCTTACACTGTCAGCCTCTGTTACCCGAGAGAGTCGTAAAGTCAACCTATTCAAGGTACGCTGTGTCCCAAAGCGATGATCTGCTTCCTCATCCGACCCAGTGTGATGGTCAGCACCACCGATCAGCTCCGATCAGCTCCCGAGCTTGCCTCTATTCCAAATGTTATTGACCGGAAGATGACGAGCAAACTAGGCACCGCCGAACATGTAGCGATCCTTGGCACGCCTTGCTCCTCAACTCGCAGCAACAGTCCTGTTCAGGCAAGCTCGCAGATCGGACGATCCCTGCAAGCGCCAAGCCATGCCGGATGCACGCGCGTGGCGGCATGGTGCGAGAGTGGCGCCTGCGAGTCCGAAGTTATGGCGTTTAGGCGAAATAGACTGAGCAGTACGATGGGATATAAAGAAGCACAACAAGACGATCTCCTCTGGTATATCCTCTGCATCGATGGCTACGCCGCCGGTCGATTCCAAGTCCACCTCTTCACCCCGAAGCCAACCGTCACAGTTGCAAATACCAAACGGATCATCAAGCGTACCGAATACGAGCCCCCGAAAAGCTAGCATATCGGATCCAAAAACGGCGGCCCTTACCAGCGCTGTGGTCATCGTTACCGTACCTTCGGGCTCGTAATGCGGCCAATGACAGTCGCCGGATGGCCCCTCGAGAGTCGCTCCCAGTTGCCTAAGACACCCTAAATTGTCCGTCAGTCAATCGGTTCAATCGAGGCGTCGTCCATGATCCTTCAGCAGACGTGAAGGCCGAGTCATACCCAGATGCATGACTTCACCCTGCCGATTAGGAGAAGAAGCTCGGAAATCCCGGAATTACGGCCTTAGAGTGCTTGCAAGGCAAGAGCAATGAAGGAACTGTCGAGATCGTAACAATGGGCGGGACTTGGTATTGAGGATTCGTTGGGGTAATGCCACTTACACAATTTGATGTCCATCGGCACTTATCCTGTGCCATTAAATTGTCTTCTTGTTCTTCGCTGTCTCTTGTAGTCGACCCAATTTGAACTTCCAAGTGAAATAGTAGTCAAAAAGACTGTGGGGCATCCACGACCACATGAACCAGACCAACCAACTCAAGTTTCCCTCCCACACCCATCTCTTCTTCAGTAGCCACCCGTCGCCTTGAAGTACATGTCTGACACAACTCTTGGCATACTTTTCCGTGTCCTGTCCCACCTGCTGACTATGAGTCAAACGCGACTCATACTCGTCAGCGAGGGGCAGCATATACGAATCCGGCGGCAAGTCGCGGTGAACACGCGCGATGTTCGACTTGACTCCTCCGGTAATGATATTGATGACTCGTACACCAAGCGGCGCCAGCTCGACACGTAAGGTATTAGAGTACGCGTGCAGGGCGGCTTTGGAGGCATTGTAGGCCGACCCCCAGACGTAAGGCATGATGGCAGCCACACTTCCCGTCTGAACGATTACTCCTTTCGTTTCGATCAAGAGCGGCGTGAAGGCTTGGCACATGTGCATTACAGAGTACACGTTCGTTTGGAAAAGATCATGTAGCTCCTCCTTCCTAATGTCGAGCGCAGGGACAGTGTAGTTTCTCCCAGCATTGTTGTACAGAATATGTAGCTGGCCACCAGTGATGAACGAAACCCGCTCCTCCAGGCTTTGTATGCTATCTATGCTCGAGAGCTCAAGGGGGACATAGGTAATGTTTGGATGCGGGGAAGTGTATTTGGAGGGGTCGCGAACGGTGGAGAGGACATGGTAACCTGTGGTGGTCAGCAGCTAGAATTTCAGAGCCATCCACGTCTTTTGCGCTGTTCCAAACCTTTATCTGCGAATTCTAGCGAAAGGTAATGGCCAATTCCTCCGGGAGTGCATCTGGTCTCGTTAGCTGCAGTCGCCCAATGAGTCTGGCATTGCTCGCAGTGGGAGGCTAGCATAGAGCTCTATGCCAAGGTGAAGGAAAAGTCGGGTACCCAGTGATTAAGGCATATTTCTTGCGTCCGTCTGCTGCCATGGTGGATTGTGGATTAGGCTTGGTGATGGGTGGGTAGCGGCATGGCTCATGTGTGACGGTTGACCTCAACATTGAGCCAATACGAGAGCTATGTCGGAAGGGGATAGCTCCAAAGTTTCCGCACGGTCCAAGTATTCACGGCTAGGACTGCCCCGCGTGGCAGGCGTCATTGGAGATATGCGCACGCCATTACTTAATGAATTCAATGAAGCTGAGCTACAAAAATTTAGCTAGGGATTCTTCCAGGTAGCAACACCATTGATTGCCCTGGGCGATCAACGTACAGAAGAGTGCCTCAAGTTGGAACGACGATATCAGTATAAAAAATGGGGTTGCTAAAGTGGGCGAAAGACAACATGCCAACGCTTCTGCGTCCAGCTGTATTATTGTAAGTCGGACGAAACCCTCATTGCAGTGAACTGATAGGGCATTTGTGCTGACAAAACTGTAGGACGATGGCAGCCTATCGTACGTCTCGTCAAGCTGCACCTGATATTAAGTTCACTGACTTCATGCAGACTTTATTATGACAATCCTTGAAATCGTCGTCGTAGAACGTCAGCCCTTTCAGCTCCGGAATCTTCAAGAAGTTCGATACCGCAGCTTTGCAAGACTTTGGATTCGCAATGGTACAACACCCGAGACGTATCGCTAAATGTAAATTATCTGACTTTCCAATAGGCGCAGATATGTCAGCAGAGATGCCTGAAGGTTTGGACGAACTTCTACAACAGTGCAGAGGGATCATCCTTGATGTCGGACCCGGGTCCGGCGAACTGCTCTCTCGCTTCAACCCTAACCAAATCAACGCAATGTACGGAGCTGAACCCGCAGCGGCCTTACATCCAGGCTTAATAGCCAATGCAAAGAAACAAGGATTCGGAGACAAGTATCGAGCGCTGCTTTGCGGAGGCGAGCCCACGTCGTTAATTCCCGCCCTTAGCAAGTCTAATATACTTGCGAAGAGTGGGACAGGAGGCACGGCGGAGAATGGCGTATTTGACGAGATTCTGTGCCTCAGAGTGCTGTGTGGTGTTCCGCAGCCGAGGGAGACACTTCAGAATTTGTACAGCCTTTTAAAACCTGGTGGAAGGATGGTGGTGTGTGAGCATGTCGCCAATCCTTGGCGCTCAGAGGGAAAGTTCTACTCGCGGATCGCGCAGGTCGTGTATACGGTGCTCGGATGGCCTTTTTTCATGGGCGGATGCGAGATGCAGAGACATACCAGGGAATACCTGCTAGATGCTGGACGCTGGAAGACAATAAATTTGCGATTTGTCGACGCGAAGGCCGCTATCCCATTCGTAGTTGGGGAGCTAGTTAAAGTGGATAATTAGTATATAAAAGCTGATAGCCACGGGTATTACAATCAGACTTCTATAGTTCGTACTTAGAGTTCGTCAATGAGAAGTGATCTAGAATGACGTCTGTGCCGGTGGTCGTTTCCTTCAATCCAACTCCTGCGCTTGCAATACAGCAGGTGTTGCCCAGGTGGTCCTCGCTTTGAGACGCGTGATGCGAGAAGCTCTAGAGGTACTGTTGGAGTCATCTCATGCTGATCGGGATTAGGTACCTAGGTACCAGTGTCCATTGTGGACCTGAGATAGGAAGTGGCCTAGATTTTGCGGTGACACTGGCAAGGATTGCGCTCGGCTCGTTCAACCTTGGCATCATCTTGCAACGCCCGCACGCCTGTTCTGATCTAGCTGTTTAGGACTATCGCACGTCATATATGAAAGTGCTTGCTCTGAGGGTCCCTCGATCGCAGATGAAATGGAGCGAGTTATCCGCCTTGTGGACCGAGAAGATATCCAAATGTCATGAGCCGAGTGTATCAGGCTGGTGGCGCAATTCTTCTTAGCTTTCGGCTTAAAGTAACGCTCCCAGGGTACATAAAGCCCCATGACGGACAGTTTCCTCGTTTGCGGGGTGCCAGCGGTCTGAAGATGAATGGAGAACGCTGTCGGGAGTCAATGTTGACCTTTTAGCGTGCTCACGATAGATCCACGGCTAGTCGCTCGTCGTACCGTCGGAGAAACGTGCTACCGATGATTATCAATGGCTTCTGCGACGCCTGCTCGATGCCAAATCGCAGCGAAGGATGACCACCGCCATGGAGACCACACGCATGACTTCTTCGAGCTTTCCCGATCAATCCCGCCGTGGCCTGGTGGTTGTTGCAAGCACCAACAAGGCAAGCGCGAACCGAGGAGCGTTGAGCATTGCTTCATACTGACAGACTGCCACTAGGAACTACCTTGCTCCCCAATTACCCCTCGAATCATACCCTGACGACTCCTACTCCGGTTCTTTGCTTTTCAATCGACCGCTCGGGACTGGGCCAGCGCGAGGCTCTCGATGAGCTGTACAACGACCCTCATTTCAAGGCGGCTCAGGCTCTCCAGGCTGATGTTGGACGATCAGAGATTTGATTACATCTTTTGACCATAATGAAAGAATGAAGCGTCGCAAACCATCCATTCCAAAGAAGGCCACGCGAATGGCGTAGACTTAGTGAGGAACAACGCTGGGATCGCAACGACAGGATCTGGAGAGCTTTGTGGCATTGCCGTGATGACTCTGAAGACTGTACTGTGCGATTCGAGACCCCGACGTCGTACAAGCAACCCTCGACTGAGCTACCGCACGCTCGAGGCTTGCCATATGTTCCTTCCGCTTACCAAGCCCCGTAGACGGTTAGTTAACGTAGTCAGTGTCTCTGGGAGACTTAATACCTACTCTGATGACGTCAAGAGTCGATTTCTGAACTTCAAGACCAATAAAAACCGTCAACAGCATTGGAGAGACTTTGCTTCTATAGTGCAGAGTGGCAGAGATGAAAGGGCGGATCTTCCAAGCGCTTCCTGCGCTGTGTCCAAGAATGGCTAGACAGGCCATAGAGCCATTGCACTCACTGATAAAGAGAAGGGAATAGCTGTACTGTCTAACTCTTACTGCCGCGTTTATGAGAAAACAGACATGATCCGTGGCGGCGGCTTCCTGGCAGTCCTTTCATTGAAGATAGACAAGGAACAACCGGGGTATGTTGGTAGCACCAACGATCCCGACTCATCAAAACTCTGGCCAGTGTCTACTTTGGATCGCTGACAGCCTCGTGATGGACGAGCTATGACGACGGAGTCACACACCCTGAACGTCCCCAAGTGAGCGAAGGTCAGCGATCAGGCTTTCTGAATTTGCAAGGATCCAAACGGCTACTATCGAGTAGACTTTCAGAAACCAATTCAAATCACCCTGCAGGCTCTGTACGGGAGACATCTGGATGATCTCAAGATTGGACGCGCTATCTGCCAAGAATGTGCTTACTAAGCTCGATAGCCAATCAAATTCCGAACCGAACCTTCGAAGATCATGCCAGTAAAGAGGCGTGAACGAACCACTCCCGGATCATGGAGTTGTTGAGAGAGGGAAAACATCAAGTCTAGAGATGCTATGGAGGAAAGTGCCTGTCTTTTGTCTTTCAAGTTCCAACACAACTTCAACATCGGCTCAGAGCTCGGGCGAGGTGCAGCCCGGCCGAAGCCTTCGCGAACGCCGGTCAATTCTTCTCATCTCTCCCACACACCTTCAGACCGCCTCGGACGTGTGCGGAGATGTTATTGGAGCCTATATTACTACGCGTCATTGTCCGCTTTCAGAGAAGGCAAATGCGCAGATGTCACTCCTGTGGCCCCGGCATGCGCACTACGCTTCGTGGCCACTGTTCCACAGCTGCAGCCCAACTCCGCACTATGCCGTAGCGGCATTTAGTAAACCCGAGAAGGGGTGTGATTCTTCTTGACTCAGCCATCATGGTCCACAAAGTATGCCGCGATCGTCGACTGGAACCTGTTGATAATTCATCCGACGTCACAGCGTCTGCCAGCTTGCCTCTGCGAATCATAGCCGGCTCGCACGAACGACTCTACGTGTTTCGCAGAGTGTTACTAGGGTAGCAAATTGGTCAGCACTATTGGATGCTGTTCGTGGTTTGGTCAGCCTTGATGCATATATAACCCTATCTTGGCCTCAGAACCTCTTCAACCATCCTTTTAAATTCACGAGTACCTCATTATCAGCTTGCAATATTCCCTCGCTATTGGCTCGATCATGGCGTCAGAACAAGTGTCACTACCAATCCCGCAACCACCGACGAGATTTCTCTTCGGCAACCTGGGAGATATTGACCCGGAGAACATGCCTGCCTCAATGTGGAAACTCGCAGATATCTATGGGCCGATCTTCAAGCTGGACGTTGCTAACCGCACTATGCTTGTCTGTTCAGATTATGAACTTGTCAATGATCTGTGCGACAGCGACCGCTTTGAGAAAAAAGTAGACGGAGTATTGAAAGAGGTGCGGTTTCTGACGAAGGATGGGCTATTTACAGCATACCCTGGCGAGCCAGTATGAAATGACTCCGGCCTCGATTCTTGTTCTCGTTGCTGCTAATGGAATTTTATAGAATTGGGGCGTGGCGCATAGGATACTAGTCCCAGTGTTCGGGCCTCGTGGCATTCAGAAGTATGTGAACATGCTGTTGTTTAGAGCCATATGAATTTTACGGCTAACCTTGTCAGGATGTTTGGTGGGATGGTACTTTCCCCTTTCCCATTCCGTTCACAAACACTAGAACCAGTGACTCTTCTGATCTCTCTCATAAACTTTATGTATACTAATATGGATCGATATATATAGATGGACATTGCTTCTCAAATGATCTTGAGATGGGATCGATTCGGCGATCGAGAGATTGTCTGTTCCGATGACTTCACTAGGTAAGAACTAATCAATTGTTCCAAGTACTCACTGACGTCTTGTTAAGGCTGGCCTTCGATGTCATAGGACTCTGTGCGTTCGGTTACCGTTTCAACAATTTTTACAGCCCTGACGCACATCCTTTCGTCAAACAAATGGGCGACGTGCTCACCGAGAGTGGCAAGCGCGCCAGCAGACTCCAACTCGAGAACACCTTACGGGTCTTTTCTGCTTCCCAGAATCAGGAAAATGTTCGAGCTATGCACCAACTGTGTGATGAGATCATTGCTGAGCGGCAGGCTCATCCACAACCAGACAGCAATGATCTTCTGAACGCTATGCTGGAAGGCAGGGACCCTCAAACCGGCGAAAAATTGTCTGCAGAGAATATACGCTATAACCTAGTGACATTCCTGGTATGATTTTTTCACACATCTCATTTGGCATTAGCCTGACCAAAGTCACTAGGTTGCGGGCCATGAAACCACTAGCGGATCCCTCAGCTTCCTATTTTTTCACCTTCTCAAGAATCCTGAGACGTATATGAAAGCACAAAAGGAAGTCGATGACGTCGTCGGCGACAAGCCCATTGAGTACAAGCATCTCTCCAAGTTCGTATACATCAAGTACGCAATATTCGAAGCATTACGCTATATGGGGCCGATCGCGTTCATTGCGAAACACGCCAAGAAACCCACCAAGCTGGCAGGCAAATACGATATTGATCCAGCAGATCAGATCCTGTGCAATCTGCGGCCTTTCCATCACGACCCAAAAGTGTGGGGTGATGACGCCGATGTCTTCCGGCCCGAGCGCTTCCTGAACGGCGGCTGGGAATCTCTTCCTAAGAATGCGTTCAAGGCCTTCGGAGATGGGGAACGGGCATGCATTGGACGGGGTTTCACCGAACAAGAGATGATCCTAACTGTCGCGCTCATTCTACAGAAGTTTCAAGTCGAGATGGCCGATCCTTCTTACAGCTTGCGTAAGTAAGTCTTCCTATGTGGGGAAAATCTGGGCTTACTCTCCAATCAGACGTTCATGTCACCTTGACGCTCAAGCCCGAGGATTTCAGAATCAAAGTTCGAAGACGGCCTGGCCGCGACCCAGCTCAATACGGTGCAGTGGTAGCACCTAGTCAAGCGCCGAGTAATAAGGATCGGATCAGTGCAAGCGCACAGCAACAGGATTTGAAACCTTTGACAGTTTTGTATGGATCACAGTCCGGAACCTGCAAGTCGTATGCCGAGGAGATTGAATCCAATGCTCCTCGCTTCGGATTCAAAGCAACTGTCCAAAATCTTGACTCGGCCACGGAAGACATTGCCAAGAACCAGCCTATTGCTATAATTTGTCCTTCGTATGAAGGAAAACCAGCAGATAACGCGAAGAAGTTCGTCACCTGGCTTGAAACAACGCCCTCCTCAACCCTTCTGGACGGTGTTCAGTACTGCGTCTTTGGGGTCGGGAACAGTGATTGGGTGACAACCTTCCATAAGGTACCCAAACTCATCGATGAGCAATTCGAAAAGAAGGGCGCGAAGAGAATCACCGGGACAGGTTTTGTTGATGTGAAATTTGATATTATGGGCCCTTGGTAAGTAGACAGGACCGCAAGTTGAAGTGACTATGCTGATGACGATGTAGGGAGGATTGGCTAGAAACCGTGTGGGATCGTCTTCGGAAAACTAGCGGCACTACTACTGAGATCTTAGCTGGCGATCTCAAGGCCGAAATCACAGTTCCCAAGTTCGCAACCCACCTAGGAGGCCCTGATATCAGCTATGGAACGGTGACGGTCAACAAGGATCTTGCTGATGGGGAGGTTGGACTAGCGAAAAAACACATCGAGATCGAGCTTCCATTCGAAATCGGGTACCGTTCTGGTAAGACTTTATTCTTGCGGTCTACGTGATGACTGAGCTGACGCGGGTACAGGCGACTACCTGGCCTTTCTTCCCCTGAATAGAATGGATGTCGTGATGCGCGTAGTAAAACGCTTCGACATCCAGCCCGACGACTCCATCACGATTACCGGCACAAACAAGGCATTCCTGTTGCCCAACGAACCGACTTCTGTTTTTGATTTGCTGATGACACGCGTCGAGCTAAATACGCCAGTCTCACAGAAACAGATCCAGGTCCTCTCCGAGCACACTCCGGAATCAAAGCGCCCGAAGCTGTTAGAGTTTGCCAAGGATGACGTATACAAGACGACTGTAGTTCCAAAGCGCTACTCTCTCCTCGATCTCCTCGAAGAGAATCCAGACACTGTGCTTCCATTCGCCACATACCTCGACATGCTAAAACCGCTCACCCCCCGCCAATACAGCATTTCGTCATCTCCTCTCGCGAGCGTCGACTTCGTACAAACGGCTGATGGAAAATCCGGCCAGAAATTGACGGCCTCGGTCACGTACGATGTTCACGACGAACCCGCTTGGTCAGGACACGGCCAATTCCGCGGCGTGGCTTCTACCTACCTGGCCCGTCAAGAGCCAGGAGACAAAGTTCGCTGCTTCACACGTCCCACAAACGTCAACTTCCATCTCCCACTCGACCCTACGACGCCCATCATTATGATTGCTGCAGGTTCGGGCATCGCGCCCATGCGCGGCTTCCTTCAAGAGCGCGCGACTATCAAAGCGGCCCGCAATGCGCAGCTTGGACCTGCGCTTCTTTATTTTGGTTGTCGCCACCACGAGAAAGACTTCATCTACAAGTCTGAGCTGCAGAAGTGGGAAGATGAAGGCGTTGTCAGTGTACGACCCTGTTTTTCAAAGGTGGGGCCTGAAGGTTGCTTCAACTATGTCCCTGACAGAATGTGGGCTGAAAGAGAGGAGCTGGCGGATCTTTTCCGCCACAAGGGTGCTAAGATTTTTGTATGTGGGAGTGCGAGCAAGTTGGCGAAGAGTACGGCGGGAGTTTGTAAGAAGATTTATATGAAGAAGAGTGAGAAGGGTGAGGAAGAGGCGGAGGCTTGGTTGGATCGTGTCAAGGAGGATAGGTATGTCAGTGATGTTTTTGAGTGAGAAGGGAGTGAGATGAGCACTTGATTTCCAGGTAGCCACGAAGGACTTCTTTCGAGGGTCCTGTCGTACGGTCATCAACACCACAATCTTTGGCCTAGTGTGCAATAATGGTTGAATCAAAGGGTGGCCAAGACTTTTGCAACGCCGACTTCAAATATGCCCTGAGGCGCATACGCAAGTCAATGACGCCTTTCAGATGAGTTTGGCCTAAAGAGAAAGAGGGGAGTCGAGGACGCTGAAGAAGAAGCGGAGGATGAAGAGAACTTCAGTCGTGATGATGACATTAATGGACTGCAGGAATGTATCGCGACAGACGAAGATGATGACTCGAAGGACGAGGAGATTGAGTACGTATCGGATGACACTGATACCGAGCTGATGCAGCAGAAGATGAATTTTCCACAGGCTCAGTAAATTGGGAGAGGTGGGTGATACATTAGGGCAACCAAGGTTCTATCGGAAAGATGTCAAGAGTATTGTTCAGAACTTCTTAGCCCGAGAAGAGCAGGCAATCAAGAGAGACGCCTTCTAGCTGCGCCGACCTTGGAATGACATATGTTGAAGCAGATGCGTTGTGCAGGTACTGCTGTCCGGGTGGTAAGCTCAGCCTTGGCTCACGTGCCTCCGCGACGATTGGCCGTATGGACGCGTAGCACCGCAGCGGACGTGAATCACCTCAGCGGACGTGAATCACCTCAGCGGACGCGAATTGTCAGCCACGCTATCGATCACACCAGCCACGCGTCACATCCCAACCATGTCCAGCTCACCAATACCTTTAGACGACTTCTTCGCAGCTAACGACTATGGTCTTACCGAATCGTTCCTATGCGTTCCCGATCCTGAGGAGCAAGCTGCGCACCAAGAAGAGGAGCTTGAGTGTATACAAGAGGATAATAATGTCGAGGGGGGAAAGGAGGGGGACACCCAGAGGAGGAGCTTGAGTCTGTACGAGAGGGTGATAATGTCGAGGGGGGAAAAGGTGGGGGGGACACCCAGAGGAGGAGCTCGAGTCTATACAAGAGGATGTCGATGTTGAGTCAGGAAAAGGAGATGGATACGAAGAAGAGGAGCTTGGGTCTATACAAGAGGATGTCGATGTTGAGGAAGGAAAAGAGGATGATGATGTTAAGGAAGGAAAAGGAGATGGATACGAAGAAGAGGAGCTTGGGTCTACAAGAGAAGACGAGGCGCCCGTGCAGCCAGAGCACCACCCCCACAAAAGACCAAGGATCGAAAAACAACAGCCCACAATTCCTAGCCAGGCATTACGATTTCCACTAGTCCACTCCACCATCATGAATCCGACGAGTCCCGTCCTTATGGCTGCGGAAAAAGTCTTTGCCTTACATATAGGCGGGGTCGTTTTGTGCGCTATTTACTGGCTAGACTTCATCTCTCTACTGGACTATTGCAATCACGAATATGCCAAACAATGGACCCTGGATAGCATCCAGGAGCAATTTCTGGTCTGTATCTGGACATTCACAGGCCGCAACAACCTAAAACAGCACTTCCTCTTCCGCCATGTCGCGCTTTCATTGACCCGTCGATTTCCTACGATCTATGCTCAAATGGTTCAGTTCTTCAACACCTTAGAGCAGATCTACAAGGCTGCTCTAAATGCCGAACATGTGGATTGGAAAGCACGATGCCTAGACTGTTCAGTTGCACCGATTATACGCCTTAACGATGGACACGACGCCCTTCAACACGGAAAGCTCCACAATACCACCCAATATCCATGGCATTGCTTTTGCTGTGGCGTGCTCGTGTATAGCACCAAAAGTCTAGCATCGCATGCCGCAGTGTGTCCACCTCTCCTGCTGCAGGGGATACAATTCCGCTATGCTGGGCTTCTACGAGGAGCGCGTATTTATTGAGTCATAAACCCGCCACCAACCAAGAGGCTTCATTGGCCTTTGTTAACCCCTATAGTACACTACAAGTGTAGGTTTACAATGTTGAATCGAGCCTGTGGATATGATTCAATTAAAACGGGCTCCTCGTAACCGAGACGAGAAAAAGCTCAACACAGCGGACATCCGGGCAAGCTGAGTTTGCCGCTCTCTTTGCGCCTAGCCTCCAGCTTAACTGTAGAGGTACATGCAGAAACGATTCTAACACGGTTGTTATTTCAACTACAGATGATGGCTGGGTTACCCTGGATTCCCTTTTTGCATCGGCCTACCCGCTTCACGAGATGATTCAGATGCAGGCAAATCATCGGCTATTCGACAGGGTCCTAGCCAACTTTAGGCCTAACATTAAGCTCACTAATACTATTAGATGAGTTCTTCGCAGCTAACGAGTACGGCCTCCACGAACCCTTGCGTCCAGATCCCGCCTTGCCTACACCAACACGCGCACCTAAAGACGATGGCGTCGAGGTGAGAGCATTAGACGAGTTCTTTGCAGTCAATGATTATGGCCTACACGAGCCCTTGCATCCAGATCCCGCCTTGCCTACACCAACACGCGCACCTGAAGACGATGGCGTTGAGGTGGAGCGAGAAAAACCTGCACTTTATAATAATGGCCATAGGCACATGTATAGAGCAGAAGATAATAGCGTTAAAAAGAAGAGAGCAAAACCTGCACTTTATAATAATGGCCATAGGCACATGTATAAAGCAGAAGATAATAGCGTTAAAAAGAAGAGAGCAAAACCTGCACTTTATAATAATAGCTATAGGTATATATATAAAGCGGAAGATAATAGTGTTAAGAAGAAGAAAGCAAAGCCTGCACTTTATAACGATGGCTATAGGGACATGCACCAAGCAGAAGACGATAGCGTTAAAAAGAAGAAAGCAAAACCTGCACTTTATAATAATAGCTAACGTACCCGGCAAGCGAGCGGGCACTGCAAGC